>CM052337.1:23593366-23627474 GCA_028455595.1 Lasioglossum vierecki
CCCTGATTCGGACAGGACGATCAGAATCTTGATGATCAAAACCTTGACGATCGGAACGATCTTGTTGCGCCGTCCTTAGTAAGTCGAGTTCTGGTCGTAGCAATTCTGCTTCACGCGCCGCTAAATTCCTTTCTCTTCTTAAAATCTCATCTCTCGTACCTGATATGACACGTCTGTTTCCTGGATGTCACTCGTGGTAGCCTGCATCTCGGACATTGATGGTGTTTCGACCGGGGTTGGTACCAGAATCCCCGCATCCAACAGCCGCTTGATCAACTCGTTTTTCGTCCCCGTAGTAAAGGATAAAGGATAAAGGAAAATACTTGGTCCCCTTAGGGTTTCAAGTCCATACACCACTCCCTTCTCTTTCCAATTTCACCTATCGCCTAATTTCAATCAAATCCAAAGGGACCTACTTTTTACGGTGGGTTCCGAACCACCTTTTTTGCCAACACTGTATACCCATGCGGTCACCCAATCCAAGCCCGGCCCACGTCCAACACTGTTTAACTTCGGTGATCGCACGGAAACCGGTGTTTGCAGCGAGGCTATGATCGTTGACTCGTCCCCGTAGTAGATAAGCCGTTTTCTTTTAAAATTTCTTTAAGCTCAGACACCATAACCATATTTGCAAGAAAAATATATCACAACTTAAATCAAATCTCAGAGACCGTAACCGTAACATAAACCGAATACACTACATAAACTGATTCATTTCGAAAATTCCGATCGCGACACGTCACCATAAATACACGTTGTCGAACACGATGGCAATCCCACTTCTGATTTTGTAAGGATTAAGCCGTATTTAATTGTAAAATACAACACATGGATAACCAACGTTGACAGACGTGTTTTCCGCGGATGCTCGTTTTGATCTAATCTTCTTTTTACAATTCGTTTGCAATTACAATTTTAGAATTCTTCTGTTCCGATTCTCTTCTTTATTTTAACTATATATAGGGTTATTCGTTAATACACACATGTACATACACATAGTATATACACATCATTCGTACTTTAACCCTATATACTTAACATCTAAAATGGCAACTGAAATCGATCTTCATTACTTTCTTGTGGTTCATTTAACGTTCTAAGTTTGAAACTACCTACGTGGAAGAAACTTACCAATACTAGTCTAAGATTAAATTACGAGATTCGTCGACGTACCCACTGCGATTAGATACTACCGTTTGCACTATTCGTGGCAATCTTGCTATTAGTATTTTTTTTTTATTTATTAGTATTTCTATCGAAAATAATTCTCTGAATTTGCTTTGCATGTTTGAAATCCTTCCAAGCACCGAGACCGTTCCACTAGATTTCGTATTTCTGATATTATTACATTTTTATTATATAATTTGTACATAAAAATCAATTCTATCGTGCTATGATACCATAATGTACGTAATAATAATAATAATAATAATTAAAAGTGGCAAAATTGCTCAAAATATTTTTCCTACTAGCTTAAACTACGTTTTCTAGGAAAAAAGAAAGTGTCCGGATACTTTCGAGCGGTAAAATATTTCCCGAGCTAAAAAATAACACTCTCTCCAACACGAAATTTGTTCAACAATTACTGTTGGGTGATTATAAGAATTTAATAACAGTTTTTTGCGCTGATTTAAAAAAAAAGACATTTCTAACTTTATACAAATATTGTGCTGTTATTATAAAAGATATTGAATTGTTCTTTGCAGTAAAAGATTTTGTAGACATTCCCGAATACAGTGATATCCAATATTAATACATTATTAATGTTTAAACAATCGTTAAAGATGGAGATGGAGATTGATGCCACTTTTGCGCCAATTTTTAAGTATATCTTTCGGTTTATCTTAAATAATAATAAAGTATTTCTATTTCAGCTCTATCGAAAGATGAACGTCCGCGAAAAGTGCAAACATTAATACTTGAGATATATTTCCTGAATACTTTCCCTTTCATAAAGTATTTCTGTTTCAGCTCTATCGAAAGATGAACGTCCGAGAAAAGTGAAAATATTAATACTTGAGAAGCTCCCGGAGGATAACTACCAAGTCTTAAAATATATTGTACAGTTTTTATCAAGGGTAAGGAAACAATGTTATTTGAATTGAATCTATTCGCTCGTTTTTCTGTGATTTAAACAATATAATTTCTGGTAAAACTGTTCACCAACAGGTAATGGATAGATGCGATTTAAACAAAATGACATCCAGCAATCTCGCTGTGGTATTTGGTCCAAATCTTGTCAGAGCACCACTGTCGCGTGGAATGTCGCTCTCAGCAATAGGTCCTATTAACCAATTCATAGATTTTCTATTCATCCATCAAGATACGATATTTATTATTTAAAAAACGATTCTAGAAGCAAATTTTTGGAGGCCTAATTTGAAACGAAATTAGTACTTTTACGTATGGTTATAGAAGAAAAAATCCTATCAAAGTTTGCTGCCAAGTTTGATATTGTAGAAACCAACACAAGGCTAACTTCGAAGGAAAATTTTATAGGGTTTTTTAATATGAAAGGCTCGCGACAAGCATTTGAGATATATCTTCATCGTAGAGTATAAAAGAAGGAAAACAAAGGAATAATCTTGTGTAATCAGTTTTTTAACTCTTCGAAGTCATATCAAACTTGTTGGATACTTGACGAACGAGCATAACAAATCATGTATAATATTCATATTTAATTATATAACATCCGTACTTCGTTGATTAAAATATTTTTATATTTGAATATACAAAATAGAGAAATATTTGCATACCTACTAATGCCACAAAAAAAAATAAAACAAAGAATAGCGCTTAGTTAATACGATCTGCACAAGATTTTTTAATGAATTGGTACGATAATTTCCTGGACAAAAAGAAATACTGATTATTGAGATAACCGTAGGAAGAGATCCGAGTGCTAGACGGCGAAACGTTCGAATGTACATGGAAATTAATGGTATACCAAAGATACTACGCAAATCTCGAAAGAATTATGGTAAAAGTTAGAATAGTACGTTATTATAAAAAACTAGAAGGAGGGTACGGCTATCTTACAGGATCCCTTGATCGCATAATTTTATTAATTTATAAGAGAAGTGAATAAACACGACAAGATTTGTAGAAATTATAATTGTTTAAGATTTAATTATATATATATATTGTTATAGTTGAATAATATAGCCAAAGCAAAGTATAACGAATTAGTCAGTGTCGATAGCTTACGGCAGGCATCCTTTGTATCGAAATTGTGTACATACACACGAATAATTGATGAGAATGTAAAATTTTAGTCGAATTAAATCAGATCTGTCTTTTCGATTATAGAAACACGAGGAACAATGAGTTTTTTGACATGATTGCAGTGAAACACGTTGTTTATATAATTAGAATGCTTATATGACGTTCGATCCATAAGTTTGTACACGATTACAGCTTGTAAAATATGTAACAACTATGGAAATATTAGGCTGGGACGAAAGTTCGTAGCGTTTCTAAATCGAAATTCAAAGATAAAATTAAGATATTTATTTTCACAGGTGTATCGAATAACATGATGAGACACCTATAAAATACGGGAAATACGTTACCGAACAAATCAATGGATAAATATTCTAATTTTATTTTCGAGTTTTCATTTATAAAAACGCTACAGGCAGTTTCGTTTCGATCCGATAGAAAGAGAACGATCAATACGATTTCTTCGTTTTCTCGTTCGGAATAATAATGTAAACTAAAACAGAACTGTTGTTCATTATTATTTGAACGTTAACGATTACATCAAAAGTAATTGTCAGGGTATTATGTAACGTACTGTTTAGCATAACACGTCTATTATCATTTTTATGATGAGAGACTTCTATATACTAATCGTTTCCAGATTTAATACGTATCTTTGTACATTTTTCTTAAAATAGTCCTGCCATTATGGGTTTCTGGGATAAAATAGAGGCTGATCGCCTAACACAACTCTTTTTGTTACTAAAAAAAAATAAGGCTAACCCAGACCTGTATAGAACTGATGCAATTTAATTACATTCCTCCTTATTATCGATAGAATAAAATTACTATAACAAAGCATGATTATTTATACGAGAACCTAGGATAATCGATATGTTAATTAAGAGTGTATACGTTACAGAAAAAATTCATAATTTCTCGTCACTTTTCCGATGTTCCAAATTAATTACTTATCGTAAACGGCCATGGGCAATCCATCCAGAAATTTACACGAGACTAACGATAAAAGGGATTACGTTTTAAAAACTAATTAATCGTTGCGAAAAGATATAATTACGTTGCTACAGTAGATAGATCTGTGGATCTTAAGATCCATGTATGTACCTGTGATAGTGTAGAATATTTGTCTTTTTAGTCTCATGATGCCGTGCATGTAATTAAATTAAGGGTAACTATATATATTTTCCAGCAAGTCTTTTACTTTGTAACTAATTTATAGATTAATCGAAATTGTGAAACTATAATATAAAGATATATACGACGATTCGATAAAATAAACTATTAAAAATAACATTCCCAAGAAGTAACATCAATAAATTAGGGCGAACGTATGTATATGTTAATTAACTTTTTATTAAAACACAATGGTATTTAAATATACGTACATTTATATGACAGAAATACATACATCTGGGTAATTATGAGAAATTTTACACGATACAGCTACACGATACACACCGAATAACAACGTATTTGGTTTTTACGAGTGAACCGAGGATCTGTTGATGATGTAACGAGATATTGAAATACATGAAAATCAACTCTGAAAATAGTCGGTGTTTCTTACGGTACGCTCAGTTAAATTATTTTTAGGCAATTCATATATATATACCTATATTTATCGCTCTCTATTCAACGAAATAAAATATTACAAATTTCATGATATACATAG
Source organism: Lasioglossum vierecki (assembly GCA_028455595.1). NCBI lineage: Eukaryota > Metazoa > Arthropoda > Insecta > Hymenoptera > Halictidae > Lasioglossum > Lasioglossum vierecki. Next base: position 23,598,261 of record CM052337.1, read on the forward strand.
CTTATCAGTCGCTCCCTTTATAGACTTTTTTACAATAAATAAATATATATATAATATAATACATATATATATAATATATTATATATATATATATTCTCATACACCTCATATATATATATTACCGATATTAGTATGTACATTGTTAGAACTGAGAAGGATCAAGATGTTCTTTGCACGATTGATTTCTCAGCAAAAAAGAAAAATACATGTCGAGCACACTGCAAAATGCCTACAATGGAATTGGGAAAGGAGGTTGTTGCTTTCCTTCGAAGGTCAAAGACTTTCAAACTTCTTGTAGACAGTGGATCGTTATGCATTCACAAAGAAATTGGCTGGGTGAGATATAAAACAGTGAAAAATTCGAAAAATCTAAAAGTATTGTGTTGCTTTCAGGTGTGAGAAACTATTGGGGAGTGAAATCAATTTTTATTCAACTCCTGCTGCTGAACATTCTTATTGTACATGAAAATCCACAGTCCAGTGATGAGAATCGAAACTTCGATCTCTGAAACTTTGAAGGTGATGCAAATTACTCTGTCGAATGCGCCTTGTAAACGTAAAAATAGGAGCTTTAAGTGCGATCGTAGCCTAAACTGATATTTCATCTAGCACTTTTCAGTACTGAAGACCCCCATCACATGCATTATTGAAAAATAAGAAGGCGCACCCTTGTAATCCTGAAAAAACGAGTCTACCCCCTTAAGAGAAATAAAACAAATGGGCGTCCATTGAACTTTTGTCAACATGACAAGACTTGCCTTAGAAACTATCGTCTGCTTTTGACGCCCAGACGAGAACAAATAATGTGCAGTTGTCTGTGGCCCCGAAAGAAAATCGATTTCTGGCCAGCATATTCGTAGAGCCATAATTGCATAAGCCCGTGGCATACAGAGTGGGCTCGACGAAGCTCCTCTTTCCGAGGCAGTCTGTACAAAAGTATCGTAATACAATCTTTCCTGCATTGTACCAATGCAATTCAAACAATATATATATATATATATAAAATGATATATATATATCATTTTTATAAAACTATAAAAAAAAATTTGAAGAAATATTACAGCAGCCAAAACAATTCAATGTTTTGTATATACATACAATAATGTTTAGAAACCGTCGCGTGTGGAATTAAGATGCTTGCGAAGAGCCACCGCAACAGGAACTCTTAACTGGCTCTGCTTCCTCAGCCTCGTCTTCTACCACGACGACGTTGCGCCGCGCACTACTTGTTCTTGTCAGCGTTGACTTTTGTTCTACCTCGTCCGCGTGCTGTATCATTCGTCTTGTCAGATCCAAGAACATGTCTTCGATATTCTGATTTAACTTCGCCGAAGTGTGAAAATGCATGGCTCCTACTTGTTTGGCGTACCTAATCATCACACAAATTTTATGTGAATTATCAATGCGGGCTTATCGAATCCACACGTTAAGTTACGATACAGTGTTTTCTCGATAACGCAGAGATGGGGGGATTTTCAATAGTGAAAAATCACTAGATTACAGATCAATCTTTGTGCAGTTAATAGATGATAAGCAGATCTACTTAAGAAATTGCAAGTTTATAATACAATCTCTAATGTTTTCCAACAGTAACTAATATAATGTCGTTGAATTCCGTTTGGAAAGCTTAATTTGTCGTTTAATCTGTCTGTTTAATGATATTTACTTGTGTAACGAATATACTGTGTGGATTGTATGCATTTATAATAGAAATGAGCACGTACAATTTGAAGCAGCAGACGTGTAAAAAACATTTAAGGACATCAAGACCTTAGTTTCAGCTTAATTGAAGAGAAGAATTAGAAGAGAGAAGAATAGAATTTCTATTTGGCTCTCGTGTCCTGCAAGATCTGCAGTCTAGTAATTGCATCTTTCTGAGTGTTATTTGCGTCGAAAATTTTCATCGTTCATCACCCAAGTCTATATAACTGGAATTATATAATTTTTGTTAGAAAAACGCTACGAATACGTCGATCAAAGTCCCACGAAAAGATAAAGAAGTCTTGTTATTCGATTCTTCAATGGAAGAAGAAAAGGGTAATTCTTTGAACTGCACCAGCGTTCTGTATCTCTCCACATCTTCTTTGCATCGAAAACTTTCGTCGTTCATTAGCCAAGTCCATATAATTGAAATTATATAATTTTTAATAGAAAAACGCTATGAATAAGTTGAGAAAATTCAAAGTCCCATAAAGAAATAAAGAAGTCTTGTTACTGGATTAGAGTTGTCTTTATACTTCTCGGCAAATTCCTCTTCTACGTACCCATAGTTTAGACAATTATTGAGAAACCGCTGTACACCTTTCAATACAGTAAAAGACTTACTCTTCAGCTTCTTCTATAGCGACACTTCTATCTTTCTCTAAGTCCATTTTATTCCCTGCTATCGCTAAAGAAATTTCGCTGCCTAACATCTTCTTTAGTTCTTTCACCCAGTTCTTCACCTGCGAAACGAGCAACAGTTGAGAGCAAAGTACAGAAACATTCTTTCCCTGGTAGCTTACCTTCTGGAAGGTGTCTTCGTCGGTGATATCGTAAACTAGAATGGCACCATTGGACATTCTATAATAAATTGGTCCGAGAGCGTGAAACTTCTCTTGACCCGCCGTGTCCCATATCGCCAGGTTCACCTTCTTCCCATTTATAGTCAGTTTCTTGTTTAAAAACGAGGCCTGCAAGCGGACAATTGCAATACGTCAAAGTGGATCCGACGAATGTGTACACAGGAAGATATAATTCGTGTAAAATACATGTTGAAGCTTAGGTAAATGGAAAAGCATGAAATAAATAAATAATTTGCGACCTGCAGCGTGCTGATGTGTCTATCGTTGAATTTATCTTCGACGTATCGCAGCGCAACGGAGGTTTTCCCGACGCATCCTTCGCCGAGTAAAACCACTTTGAAATTGTAATCGTTACCAGTGGTGCCGATTAAACTGGCCATCATTCACAGCCAAATAAGTATCTAGCAAATCTTGTAGGAAATTCGAGCTGTCACGAAGGCGTCGCGGAGCGTGGCTGATATTTCCTCTCCGCCAAACAAGGTTAAAACGAAACAATCAGCTGTTTTCATTTCAATGACCACTGAGCAAACAAAAAGCAAAAACATCTATGCACTCCGGTGATTCGAGGGGATCGCCGGCAGATGGCAAATCTGATCGGCATTATTCTTGCCTCGAGAAGTTCGAAACAGTTGGAAATATTGCAGCGAAAATCGTGTCGAACAGAACGAGAACAGTCGCTCTGAATATTTTAGAGATTAACTCGACACTGTTATCATCGTATCAGCGCGCTGTTATCTTGCATGATCTTCTTCATTAGCAAGATCTAACTTCCGCGAGCATCGCGTTTCATTTAAAAAACGTGTTATTCGGGCATTTTTTTTTTATTACTATCTTCATTTCTCGCGAAGATGGCGCTGCGCTCTCTGTTGCCAAGCTGCCGCAATCATCTCTCGGTTATTCTGATAGAAGAAATTCCCCGACAAATCCCGGAAACATCGTCGTTCCCTCGCGGATTCGCCGGCTAAATTTTCATCGGGATACCCTGTTCGATCGTATTTGCATCTTAAAAATCGAATGATCATCGTCTCGGTGCCCTGGCGGTACTCCGTCGAACTCCTTCGTTTCGTCCGACAAAAATCAAATCCTCCGGCGGAAGTCAAGTTTCCATTATTTCAGGTAAACCAGTACACATTAAAGAAAGTGTATCGTTGAAAGAAATGACAAGCACCATAGGAGAAAATTAATTGGCGAATAAAATATTGGTAGAGAGAGTCGGAAGATGTGAAAACACAGTGAAATAAGATTTTTTATTTGCACAGTTGCGGACGCTCGTTTGACTAGCGTATAGAAGAGAGCCAGCGCCGTGAGTCTGCGCAAAACAGTTCTCAAATCTGGCCGTCACCTGTATTGAAAAGGTAAGCGAATCTTCTGTCATTAATTGGAACATCTTACTGTGAATTTCGCGAGCACGTGTCGCGGGAATCCGATATATTGACGACGCGACGCGTCCTGAACAAACTCGCGGATTGTCATCGGAGATTAATCGCGCGTTTCGAATAAATATGTTCGGAGATGTCAGCGTCTTCGGCGCTGTGACGAAAATCTGCCAGGCTACTGCCGCGTTCAACGCTGCCTGCATTTGACGTTTATTTCTCGTTCCATCTGTCCGATTGATCGTTCTCTGGATCGGTGATTACCGCGGGCCAACCTGGCTGCGAGAATGTTCGTAGTTTATGTCAAGTGCAACGAGAAACTTTCACCAGATTGTCCGCGCGTACCTTCGCGGAGGATTTTTCATTGTCGGCACTGCTCGGTTGCGGCACGGCGAATAAGCCACAGAAAAGATCTGTTCGCCGATCGTTTCAATGATCGAACGATCCTCGAGCCGTGTTCGTTGCGCGGATCGACGATTATTTCCCGCGTTTTCGGCTGCGTGCTGTTTCCATTTGGCAAGTGGACTTGTTTGTTTGTGCCGTGCCGTATCATCTGTCATGGCGTGTGCCCGCTTTCTGGCGGGTATCGGTTCCGATGACTTTTCGCCTTGTTTGCTCGCTCGAGGTTCGTGTCAGTCTTTATTGTCACATAGATTGTCCGAGAGGGATCGGTCGAATAATTTTTGGATAATTGCTGATGGGTTAGTGTTGCATTTGTACCATCTTCTTTCGGATCGACATACTGCTAGTCGAGAGGCGACGGGGTTGGTTAGGTCGGAGGGAAGGGAAAGAGCCGACCATGGCGGCGACCGTGCCGTGCCACGCGCCATGTCGGTCTCTTGATCGCGCACGTCCTTCGCTATACGTGCACCACGTTCTTCGTTTCATACGTTTCTTTTTTTCTCTCTGTTCGGGAAAATGGCACACACGACTTGTCACCACTCTCCGGTACGGGCCCAAACGGCTTTTGACTTTTCACTTTTGAAAAGGGAGCCTCGAGCCACCACGTATAAATACTACGCTCCAGAAATTGATGGCCTTTTCTTGCCTCCACCGCAGAAAACTCGGCGAAAACTGCCCAAAATATTTTTAACCACGTTCCGAATCTTTTAACGCAGTCTCACCCAGCTCGGTGATATTCGAATATTTTGTTGTCACGTCCGCTGGTTCAGCCATTAATATTCTCTATCTTTTCTATCTTAAATAACAATTGAATGCTGTGTTCGTTGGTATTTAAACGCATCATTTGACAACTATTGGACCGATTTGGCTAATTTTTTTTATAAAAATATTCGTAATAAGGTTTGTAGGGAAAGAGAAATTCGGGAGAAAATGAAAGTGCTTTTTCTACGAATCATAACTCATAATTCGAATAGTGAATACGAGTGTAATTCTATTTTTGTTTTATTCCTTAAATTTCTCTGTGTTCCTATATATGTATATTTAGTTAGAAATTAAATTACAAGTTTAATAATATCGTGTCTTCGTAGTAAACCACTTTTTTTTTAAATTGGGGATATAGCCTCGAACGTTCCTCTTACGAAGCTCTTTTTAAAAAGATGGAACATTAACGAAATTAAAATTATTTCAACGCTATTATCAATGAAAATAGAATTTCATTCGGTCCCACTTTCTTAAAATTTGTAAAATGTGCATAAATATCCGCAGTCCAATAATAATCAATATATTCGTGATACGTGCACTTCATTTCTGAAAATATAAAATCTTTTTCCGAGGTTCTATACGTCGCAATGTTCGATCAAATTCAATATTTATTCTATTTGTCAGCCATAATGGATCGTACAAACATTACATCACATTTATGACCACAATCGAATCAATTATTTAATCGATTTCGACGTCGCTCACGTACATTTCAATTCTGAAAACATAAAATCCTTTAGAGCAGTGCGTCTTGATATTTTTATTTCAACGAAAATACCGGAACCTGTTTTATCATAATGTAGGTCATCTCGATCAGATACTTGCGATATCGTTAAACATCGGTCGAACGAACGAAATCGAAATATCTCTCTCTCGCTCGCTCTCATTATCGCCGGTGACGATCACGCTAATTGTTCGCGCAGTAAATAAACAATTAACCAGAACGCGCGCGGGGTAATCTGTTGGACAACTGGTAGAGAATCGGATGACACGTATTTACATGGGGGTGGTGTGTAACCCGTCTTCTATTTTTACCAACGGCGGAGCAACTGTAAAAGTGAGAAGGAAAGTTGAACTACCGAGTTTATCATGTCAGGGACACGTAGTTTCGGCTCGATGCAACATTTTTTTCTCGGTGTCCGTTCCTCCTTTAAAACCAGAGTTCCACTTCATCAATGTTGCTGTCTATCGAACCTATATTTGTTTATAAAAAATGTATTAATGCTCTCGGTGCACTGGTTAGATCAAATTTTTTACTTAGAAGCAATTCTGCAATTTATCAAATTCAAATTTCGACGTTTCGATCTATGTTCTATATTCAGATCATCTGAAGATAAAATAAAAATTTGATCGAACCAGTGCGCCGGGAGCTTTAATACATCTTTTCTTCCACTTTTTCGTTCGAAATTCGAAATTATTATCTCGTTACAAACATGCACGATAATATTAATCTTTACAATGATAAAACCGATCGAATTTATACGAGCAATTTTGAAAGAATTGAACATTGTTAACGCATATCCGATCGCGTTGCTGTTGTAGCTTATTGTTAATTGGTTGGGATTTTGTTTGTTTCTCTTTCATTCGGTTTGATTGATACGAAAGTTGCTTTAGCAAAATACAGAACAACTATTTAATATCCGCGCAGCGGGGTCAGAGATCCGAGTCGTATCGGGATGAAGAAGCAACCGATCAACAAACCACGTGGCAACATCGCTATAACCCTTCTTTTTTTCCTCCTCCCCCTCCCTTCCTGTTGTCTGATGTTCCTTACATCGTCTGCCTTCTCCCTCCACTTCATGCTCATCGACTGCAACGAGGCGAAAGCACATTTACATTTTTTCGCGTATAGGTGCGTTGCAACATTCTTGCTTTGTGGTTTCAACTACCGATGGCGCCACTCCCAGAATCGCTGAAAAAATGTGTCGTGTGCGTCGAGAGACCGAGAAACACTTTAATATGCAGGGCTGTACTTGCTCGTGACACGCGAGGATCTAAATTGCGTTTATACATTTTCACAAATTCGACTCTACTTCTTTTTTTCACTTCAAAAATTCATTGAAATTCGTACATATATTATTCTACCGAAAGTTTCAATTTGTTCTTAGTTACTTCAATAAAAATTAACAGATTTTTATTCAGTATAACATTATCTTTAAAATGAATAATAGTAACTTGTTTGATGCATTCAAAATAATAAAAATATGCGGAAGCTTCTTTGAAGGAAAACAAATTTTTAAAAATTAATTTTAATTAACAGACTGCGGATCTTTATGCATTTTTAGCAGAATTGAGTAAATGAAGTTATTTAAAGAATTTTAAAATTGAAGATATAAATGATTTCTCCACTATGAAGATCATCAAGGGAAGCAATAATATTCAATCTAGTTTTTCAATTTTAAAATTGGCACAGAGAATTTTTTTTATTTTGTAATCATCGATCTAAGTATCATAAAAAATTCTTACTAATTGTAAGATATAGTTGAATGGACCTGTTTATTTTATTATGGGGTGCAGAAGAGGTACGATTTTTATAGCTATATTAACTGGCAATGTTTAGCAGAGAAAGTAAAACATATCTTAACTAAGAAGTACAAATATTTGCAAATATTATTTCTAGAGAAAATCCTATTTAAAGATTTAACCAAATTTCAACTATATCACTCATCTCTATAAAATCACATCAGCAATATCTTAAACTTTTGTATAGTTTTTGTTTCTAACCTAGATTAAAGAACAGTCTTTAATTTTAGCTAAAGGGTTTAGCTAAATAATTTAACATTACACCGCTTTGATTATGAAAATAATCGGAATTTTGTGAGTTACGCCGGTTTTCTTCGAAAGTAGCGATTATTGGGATTTCCCTAGATCGTCCGTGCCGGACGTTCGGATCATTGAGAACGGTGTTACGCTCCTGGATAAAATGATCCTTGAGAAAGACAAGGACGGAGGAGGAACTATACAGAGTAAATTCGGAATATCGAAGGAAAACTGGTTTGCCTCCGCGCGTTGCACCTACTCCAACATGTGTATCTCGATCGAATAACCGTCTCGCGCCGCGCCGCGCTGTACACATATTCCTCTTAGCGACCAACGAACTTGTCGAAGTCAAACACGCCCCTCCGGATCCCAAATTTTCATTGGCCGTGGTCGGCGATCTGTTTCTCTGTGTCGTCGCTGACCTGCTTTTCAAATTTACTCGAAACAAAAGGAACATATAAGAGAAAAGAGCGGATAATTATAACTTGAACCGCGGATTTGATTTAAATTGTTGAAAATATTCAAGGACATCAGCTCGATTTTGAACAGTGACGTTAAACAAACGCAACTATTTCTTATTGATCAAAGAATCACACGATTCCTGATCGTTCAGATAATTGAAGTTCGTGCCCAATTTGAAAATAGAATTCAATGATTACATTTTTAAGAATACAACTTTATCGATCAATTGTACATATAGTAATATCATTATTTTCTGATTGTATAAAGTTGAACCATTTTTCAATTTCAATTTAAAGAAAATGTAGAAAATTGAATCATTTTTTAATTGTAATTTAACCATTCTTTATGTTTACACGCGTGCATCTTAGCTGGGACTTAATTGTCGTTCTACAAAATTAATCGGGGAGAAAGAGATACTTGAAGAAATCCGTCGCTTTGTCGTATTTCACGCTTCTCTATTTTTAGACTCTCTTGTTGTGTCGGTGGACAGCATAATTTCCTATTCCTTCTCTTCTTTTCACATCGGGAACAATCTTATTCGACTAACGTCTCATCGTGATTCCTTCTTTCGTTTATTCATCGATAAGTTGAAACTCGAAACGATTTCATACATTGTTTAACATTATCGAACTCGTCGCAGTTGATGTAGGTCATTCACACACGCGTGAAATCAATGTTTACAGGCGCACAATGTCTCTGTGTGTGATTGCAAACAACCAGGGTTCGAGAAAATCGATTTTTAAAAACGGTAAATGGACTAGAAATATTTTTAAGTGGTAGTTACATATGAAGAAACCATTTCAAGTATATAATTGAGCAGTGAAGTAGGTATTTTATTAAAAATAATAATATTTCACAGAGAGGTTTCTATCCTTTAATATTTTACGGTGCATTACACATAGAAGACATTAATTTTGTTTATATAAATGACTGACGATATCAGTAACATAAAACGTTCATTTTCTGTGTAAAATAATTGAGAACATTATAGAAAATCATTTCATAATTTAAACATTCAATGAAATAGTGTTCACTTGTAAAATAAAAATGTGCATTAATTTTAAGAAGAAGAGGCCACGTAAAAAATTTCTTCATCCATTAATATTAATTATTAAAGTTTCTGGATTCTCTTAATCTTTATTCTATTTTAACATTGTACCTTTAAATTGTAAATTTTCACTATAATTGCATGAAATCCGCAGCTTTACTTATAAAAACGACGAGAATTAATTTATTTAATTAACGTTCACTCTAATGAAGATATTTATTAAATAATTTCTTATGAAAGCATCTCAATAATTATGAAATAAAGAAAATCTAGAACCGGTCAGGGAACATTTATTTTATTATATGAACAAATTTGCGGAACACCAAAATCAATGATCGAAAAAAAACCGAACAAAAATATCTCTCGTAGAAATAAATATATTATTAAACATATTTAATACATTCCGCGGAACACCGGTTAAGAAACAGTGTTATACGCTGTAATTTCTTGTATCGAAACGTTTTCGAAGAATCTAAAAATTCTAAAAATCGGCCATTTGACATTGGAACAACTTAATATAAATAATATAAAATCCCGCATGGTGGGGGTAGAAGAGCGTTAATATTTAGACTGCCGATCTTTATGCATTTACGAAGAAATTGGTTGCGTAAAATATAAAACAGTAAAGGATTTTAAAAATTCAAGAATGTTGTATTGTTGCTTTTAACATAACAAAGTCGTCAATAGGATTAAATCAATTTTTATGTTATTCTTGATTCCCACAATCAATGCGAAACATTTTTATTTTGCATAAAGATCCACAGTCTATTAATAATATTCTGATGAGAAAAGGGCATTGGATAAAAGAGATTGGTCTAATTGTTAAGCGTGTTGCATACGTTTAAAAAAGAAGTAGTCGACGTGCAACAATAATTTCTTACAAAGTGACGAAAGTGAATAGCGAATTTCTTTGTAAAAGAAAGAAAGATGCGTTTGGGCGAAGTGTCGATCTCCTTCAGCAGATTGTTTTTCTTTGCAGTTTTATCGTGTAATGTAAAGTGGGGATTCGTGAGATTATGGACGCCCCCTAGTAGCAATGCGTGTGTCACGGGCGCGTAGCGTCTCGCACGTATACGCTGTCAAGCCGAAATCGCGGTGTTAGTTACAGAACTGGCAACGAATCAATGTAAACAAGTATAATAAAGATGGTGCGATGATCTACGATTTTCTCGTCGTGTCGAACGTCTCGCGAATGAATTTCGTACACGGTTTTCTACACACCTAAACGGACAGAACGAAGCTAATTTCGATCTACGGTCGCACAATCATCGAAAACCATGCTGTATTCTATGAAGGTACATTTATTTTTCAGGACGCGTTTCTCTTCACCTACGGTTTTAAATATTTCCTCGATTTATTATGCCCTATATGTATATATGTATATATATATACACACAAACACACACACACACACACACACACAGTGTATATATGAAATTCTTCTTTGTAGGTAATTACTTACAATTATAAATGTAAATCGATTGTTAATTCTCGACGATACTGGAGCTTTATGGTCGTTTTATTATGAATTTCTTATCGTGCGATATGCTTTGTTTATGTAAGATTTTCTACAAAATTTTAATCAGATACTCTGCGTCGCCATACCAAGTAGTATTTAATGGTTCTTTTTGCATTTTGCAGGAACAGCGTCAAAATAACTTGCAAAATGTTTAGTTTTCACAAGCCAAAGGTGTATCGATCTAGTACCGGGTGTTGCATTTGTAAAGCCAAGTCTAGCAGGTACGTTGGAAATTAATTTCTAATAAGAAAATACTCGAGTGTTGCTTTGGAGAATATAACCATTTTTCTGTTGGCACAGCTCACGGTTCACAGACAGTAAAAAGTACGAGGACGATTTTATGGAATGTTTCCAGCTGGAGGAAAGGCGCACCGGAGAAATTTGTAATGCATGCGTGCTCTTAGTCAAAAGGTGGAAGAAATTACCAGCAGGAAATAATCGCAATTGGAGACATGTACGTTCCGATAAATCGATTATTTATTTGATCTCTTCTATGTAGCTATATTCTTCTACAATCTTATAAATAAGCCGTTGATTTTGAAAGTGGCCCGAGACCATTCTCGAGAAGAATCAAGCTAGCAATTTTAATATTTACATTTCCATGTGTTCTTTTCATTCTGAAGCAGATTGTAACTAATGTATTTAAAATCGCAAGGATTTTATAAAAAGGAAATGAACTGGTTAATAGAATGATACGAATTTTTATTTTGAAAGTGGCCTCAAGTGGCCATTTGTTGTCAGTTGTTCGATGTTATTATTTTTAATTTTAATTGAAATCAAACTCTTAAGTATCTCAATTTGAACGTAAATGGACATTTAAAAATGAAATTTTCATTCTGTACAGGTCGTTGATGCACGTGCAGGACCTGGGATAAAGTCGTTAACGAAATTTAAATCAAAAAACAAAAAGAAAATAAAAGATCTACCAGAAAAATTTGAGAAGATAATGAAGAAGAAACATATCTATTTGAAAACTGACAGAGATCGTGAACAAAGTCCAGCAATGAGTGATGATTTAACAGGTTGGTACTCAATTAGTGACTGAATTTCTTTTTATTTAAGAAAGTAACGAGAAAAGGAACAAAAATCGATTGTCAATGTTTAATAGATATTAAAATGAAAATATCTATAAAACCCCTTAATGTAATAAAGGTTTAACGTAAACGCGTTTAAAGTTTACGAATGTAATTTTTCTATGAAAAACACAATTTTTTATTTTTTCGACATATTACTGTGTCCCAACTGTTTAGTTTAATACAATTATAGTTTTCAAAAGTAACTCTGAGATTATTTCGTTTGTAGAAGATTATTTGAATGGAAATGGCAGTAAAGGCTCGAGTCGCGCAGGAAGTCCTGTAGGTAGCGACGATATTCCAGTGACTGAAAAACCATTAGATATGCAGGATATTTCCGAAGCAAAGGATGATTTAACTGTTAATGGATTTATTGATATGTCATATTTCAAAAGGTAAGTTAAGCTAACTCAAATTCACATATCGACATACATTTCTTTTATAAAAATGCCAAGTCTAAACCTATTTAGATTTTTAACACTAAAGCTACGGTTTGAGACTGAAACTGATTCAAATATTTCAACCGATAAAAATGACAAGGCTCTATCTATTCATATATTATGCAATGTTTATTGCAACGTGTGCTCAGATAAATTTTCCATATAAGCAACGTTATTAAGGAATAATTATAAAATTAAAAATGTGAGATCAGCAGTGGTAGGTTTAGTGTTAAATAAAGAAATGTATTGACGGAAGCATTTTTCCAATTTCAATAATGAAAAAAGATTAAAAATATATGATACAGTTAGTGTAAACTCGTATTAAATTTCGATAGGTTTGAATCGATAGTTCTGACTGTAACACTTATTATTTCCAATTGTAGGGAGGTCATTTGTTGTGGAATAATATTCAAGGGCCCATATGGTGAAGTGATAGTAGATCCTTCCCTGATTAAACCTTGCATCGGTTGTATAGCTAGACAACAACGACAGCAACAACAAACGAACGCGTTGAGTTGCAGTCCCGCGCATAGTTCTGCATCGGCCAGTCCTGTCCACAGTTCTGCGTCTGCTAGTCCTGCCCATAGTGTAGAGTCTGGTACAGAGACTGTGGTCTCGAAACAGACAAGTAAGACGTTTAGTGACTCGTCGTCAGATTCCGGCTACGATGAATCCTCGAACCAAGGGCTCGGCGAAAGTAAGATCACGAAAATAATACAAAGTACAAGTGCTACCGCCGTGAAATCAACGGTCAAGATACAACCATTGAAAAGTGTTCAACTAAAAGCTATACCGGTATCGGAAGCTGCCAGGTTAAAGACAGACGTGCCGATCAAATTGGTACCGATCAAGCAGATCGATCAACTGTCCTGTAAGCCATTGTCATTAGTTTCTTCAACCAATGTTACTTTAAGCAGTAGTACTTCACACTCCATTGTTACCGTCCCAAGCAATCCGCTCGTCGACTTCGCGATGCATGCCGCCTCCTCAAGGCAATCGGTTTCGAATTAATGTCAGTCTCTCGTAGAATTTTAATTTATTTTATTTTTTCTTACGCTATAGGCTAGAGATGATACATATGCTGTAACGCAAAAAAATTGTGTGTTAAATATGCTACCATTTACTATCCCAGATTACAAAGGCTCTGGATGAGAGGTGTTTAAGTTTTATTCATATCGAGCGAGCAGAGAGTTTATAACGTTATGGAATGGATGGTAAAGTGAATCTTTGTGATTAGAAAGAACTGTTATGAGTGTACAGTAGACATATAGTGCTCTCGGGAATAGGTTGCATGGGATTCTTTGTCCTCGTTGGTTGTTGAAAAAAGATATATGTATGTATATATATATATATATATGTATATATATATATATACAAATATAATAGAAAAATTATATATTATATATTGTCTTCTTTACGGGCGTGAACACTTTTTAAAGCACACCGTTCCGCGTCTGTTAAAACAGATTTCTATACCGGAGCGTAGTTGATGAAAGAGCACGATGTCTCTACTGGAACGCTGTTTCTAGCATAGATAAAAGAAATACTTGTAAACTGCCAGGAATATATATATTATATAATATATAATTGTTGACTCTGGAGATGTTTTTACAGTATGCGGAGAGTTCATCAATTACTTTACTCTCCACGTGTAATAATTAGCTGCATACATCAAAAACACTGTGATCAACATTGTAACGTAAACGCGACGTATAAAAGATTATTATTCGGCGAGTGGCAGTTTTATGGTATCTTTGTTCTAAGCACAGTGGCGGCTCGAGTCAATTGGAGGCCCAAAGCGATAAACATATTGGGGCCCTGAAATTCAAGTTAGAAATAGAAGTTGCAAGAAAACTCGTAAACTGAATTTTTCGTAAATAAAAATTAATGCTGCGGACCCGATGGTATCTCGGGGCCCAGTGGCGGCGGCTCAAATCAAGTGGAGGCCCCAACCGGTACACTTTGGGCCCCTCAAACTCAAGTTGAAAGAAATCTCTTCTAAACTTATTAAGAAAAAAAAGAAAGTAATGAAAATCTTTCATACCGTTACACATTAAATAAATTTCTTTGAAATTCGGGGCCCCACGCAGCTGCTTACCATTAGACCCGCCACTGTCTAAGCAATTTAGTCGAGGTAACTTGTACGAGAGCGTAGCAAAAGGTTTTCTTATCCATAGCTTTTCGTTTTCTGGGCTTTACCTAAAAAATCGCAATCGTAAACGTGAATATTATATTGTATAGAAGTTCCAAGATGCCAATCACATTATTTCTTTTCGAACTATTTGGGTCCAAAAGTTAAGAGAGAGAGAGAGAAAGTAAAGAAGAAAAACGAATTCACTGTTAGGGTCACGATAGCTACATTTGTACCAGATGCATTTGAAAAATATGATTCATGCAAAGGTCCATGACGTTAAGGATAAGTAATTCAACTTAAGGAACGAATGTGTTCGGGTACTGTTAAATCCTGACCCCCGTTAAATAGCAATAAATAATGAAGGGTAACTTTTTCTAACGAAACTTGAAAACGAAGGTCTGTTGAATAGCATCATATCAAAGTATGATGATAATATTTAGGCAGTATTACTAGAGAGAGAGTTGTGGAAATTGAACGAGAATAAGGCAATCGGATTGGCAAACTGAATCAGTAAAATTTGTTATAAATACTTCAGGGTTTACTGTGTAATTAATGTAAAAGAAAGAAAACGAAATGAACAACAGACAATTGACCTACGGACAAAAAAAGAAGTCGTAAGTAATAATAATGGTAAATAAGTGAAAACTGTTAGTTCCTAGTTTTCAGAGATGGGCACACGATATCGAACAAAAAAAAAAGCACACGAAAAGTACCTGTTGGAATAACCGATTAACTGTGATCATTGGATTATTCAGATTTTTCAAATACGTTTTTCTTCGCACGCACAAAGATTCATCGAAATTTTACAAACACAGTGTTGTAGTTTTCTACAGTGGTACCCCCCTCCCCAGGAGTTTTTTCTAAGACTACATGTAAGAGAGAGCAAGATTACGAACTCGATCCTATTAAAAGAGCTAACATCCCATAACAGTTTGTAAACACGTATGGTTAACAATAATAACTTTAACGATAACGCCAAAGATATGAGAGAGATAGACATTATTTTATAGCAACGACAAATCATTCGGGTCGACAGTGGAAATTTTTTGTTACGGAACCGTTGTGCATCTGACTTCGGAATTGAAACATTGAGAAAATCTTAGCGTTTAAAACCAAGAAAGAGGGTAATAGTTAAGAAAAGAGTAATCTACTTCTGGGACATTGGGAATCGAATTTTTCATGAATGAACTTCTTCATCGTCCGACAGATTAAAAAGTTTGTTTACGTTTCGGAGTACTGTGTTCGCTGCCCATCTGGCTTAAGCTGATTGACAATCGTTACGTGACAAGGAACACGATAACAGTTCTTCATCGTGAAATCAAACATCGAAAACGGCGATTCGTCGAAGGACAATGTCGACCACCTTGTCCCTCGACGAATTTTCAATTTGTACATTTTTTCTTTGCCTAGGAGAGCTTCGTTGATCTCTGCCACTGTGAATAATTCATAGCTACGGATTTTTCTTTTTTTTTTGTTGTAACTTGCACGTTATGATTTATAATAATTAATATTATATGTTAAGAAAACCAAGGTCGGATCATAGATGAAACACAAGCCATATGTTTAGCACTATTGTGTAAGGATTGATCTTTTTTAAACAGTCAGGAATGTAATGGAATCTTGCTACTCGAGACGCTCAAATTACAATTAAGATTTCTATAATATACTCGTTCAGCACATATATTAATAACTAATATAATTTTTTAAATAACCTTTGTATATCTAGTCTATGATCCTTCCTCTCTCTCTGAAACGGTAAAAACAAAACAATAATAAGAAATACATTGTTTAACTTATTTATTTTGTAAGTTCTCTTTACTTGCAATAATATATCATTATTCTTTTTCTACGTAAATTTATATATATTTTTATACAAATTAATCTTTGCTTTTTACGGAAGAAACAAACCCTTCCACAAGGGGCACTGCCCCCCAGGGGAAGATATCGATTCCAGGTCAATCTGCTGGCAATATTCGAGGAATTATTTATTTTTCAATTAGTACGAATATATTAATCTAGCTCTTGAGTTGTAACACGTGACTCGAGAAATATAGAAATGGTGCCCACAGATTGATTAGGCACTAGAAACTTTCATAAGTGTGCGTAAGGAAATTTTGTACATGAATACATATATAAAATGGTCTCATAGTAACATGATTGCGTGATACATGAAGAATAATTGCGTGTGTTTTTAAAAGAGAAAAGAAAGAACAGGATGACAAATGAAGTGTTTATCGATAGAAAGATTATAAATGAATATATTGATATGTGCAGCTATGAGAATAATTATTATTTATGGATAATGCGAATATAGCTGGTGGACGAACATCAAATTATCTTGTATAAGTATCGGGATGTTACATTAAAGTTAAGGAAGATCATGTGTCATTTCCAGTATGATTAAACGTCCTCAACAAACGAAAAACACAAAAACTGTTTAAATAAAACAACCATGATTGAATCTTAATGAAGAAAGATGATACTTAATCTTTCTCTTGATTCGGAAAATAAAATGTCGAAAGAGAGACTACAAAGCTTCGAGGCCACACAGTTTGTGAGATCTATTGAAACCATCAATGTACTTAAAAAAATTTCTTCTGCTTTGATCGTCTTCCCGAGCAGTCTCCTCGTGTTTGTACATTTCGAGATTCGTTGTTTCCGCCATTTCAGTAAATCTTACAAACGTTTCGCAAGTATTAAAGAAAAACATTACACGATTTTGAATTTTATACACGTTACGCGACGTGTCGATTTTCTCAGCAGAAAGTTTTTTTTATGAAATGAAGAGAAAAAACTGAATCAAACAAAAATTGACACGTCTCGCCGACTTTTATATGTATTTTTGGTAGACGCGTGTAGATCACTACCGCCGAAAATTTCGAGAGTGTACATCGTTCGAGTATGTTGACGAATACGTGTGTGTACAGTCGACGAATGTGATCTCGCAAGAACTCTGTGCGACTCTGAATCCTCCACGGAGACCGGAAACACGATTGACTGACTGAGAGAATGACAGCGGGCGAGAGAGAGAGAGAGAGAGAGAGAGAGAGAGAGAGAGAGAGAGAGAGAGAGAGAAATAGCGACGAGAAGAAATCTAGATAGTGGAAAACGGTGGTGCAAGTATTTTACTACAGTGACCTGGCAGATTCCGATATTGAATATTTTGCAAAAGGATTGAACAATGAGAGAGAAACAATCACCACGTACAAAACAACCTTTTTCCAAGAGTATTCTGCAACGATATTTCTTTTTTCTACCGTCGGATGTTTGTTATATCGGAGTTTTGAAGAGATACAGTATATTTTCGATAGACGCGACAGCCTAGAGGGGATTTAGTCGTATCTATCGTACACAGGGAAGCTATTTTTTTTTATCAGTCACTTTTTTTCTATCGGTTCACACCGATATAGCGAGATCAGATTATTAAGTTGGGGGGATATTCTTGGTCGCATCTACCGTGTACAAAATTGTCGCGTCTACAGAAAATATACTGTCCGATAGAACAAGGTTAGGATCATCTTCTTTTCTTCACAGTGATTAATTGTACGTCCTGTAATTTTAAGTATTTAATCGAGGCATGATAATTTATGATTGCATTTACGTTCTGCACGCATGCCTGATTTTCCTTTTTGTTTTTTCGTAGACGAATTCTCTTGCGCATCTACGACTACGCGATTGTAAACTATATTTACAGAAACTTATTTCTTAACAAACTATCTCCGTTCCTTTACGTTTTTTTTTTTTTGAGTTTTCCAAGGGTAGTAAGACTTGACGTGTCCCGCTAGATTTTTCCAATTCGCAAAAACCGCAAAGACAGACGACGAAAGGAATGATACGGAGTTTGTGGCACAGCGAGAGGGAAACACGTGTGTAAATATTTGTATGATATACGTGTGGAAACGGTCATTGTAATACGTGTACATCATATATATTACGTGCATAGGCATTTTTTCATTTTGTTTTTAAGAGAGGATTCGATCTCGCAATAATATTTATAATTGGATCAAATTCAGTCGGCCACTTCGAGCTATTTCTACGATATATATATATATATCTGGTTGCTCGATTGTTCGGCGATGCAATCGATTTTGTTCCGGTTTATAAAAACATCATCGATGAACACGATGCGTCGCAGAGACGAGAGAAGAATGAATTAAAAAACAAACTTTTACATCAATATTTATATAAACGATTGAGAGACTGATTGATGTATTTAGCAGATAACTTTTATTTACAAACTATTACAGATAAGCAAGGATATTGTACCGTTCTCTTGCGTATGTTATTATGGAAATTCTAACGATAAGGAAAACGACGACTGCCGCAACAAATATATCTCGTTATAGCAATGATTTTATTATATTAGTATGGTATAAATATTTGTACATATATATATATACACGCATATATGCAATTTATATATGTAGCTATATATATATACATATTATATTTAATGTTAATTGTAGATTCTAACGCACCGATTCCAATGATTGTACAATGATCGTGGAAGTATTACCGATAATCGAATGATTAATCTCGCTACGGCGTTGCGTGTGTGTAGGGTTCGTTGATTGACCTAACCGGCCGAGAGATATATAATCGTTCCATCGCTTCGAACGGAACATATGCCACTATCAAGCCATGTACAACTTTGTAATAGAACGAGACAACATTTTAAAGACTCTTATCAGTCATACAAACCGAGAATAAATAATGCTATTCGCGAATCATTTATAATAGAGATACGGATCGAATGAATTTCTGACCGTTTTACTCCGATATTCGATTTCTTCAGACTATATATATACATATACATGTCGAGCTGTTTTTATATAAGAAAAGAAAAAAGAGATAAATTAATTAACGTACCGATCAATGGATTTATACTATATTGAGAAAAATAATGAAAAACGAACTAAATATATAACAAAAGAAGTCTGAGATATACCAAATTTTGATAGATAAATAAACAATAACATGAATATATATATGTATATACATATATAGTATATCCATAGACGTATTTAGGGGATGCGCAATAATCTCTTTTTTTTTCTCTTATCTTTTGATTAAGATACACACACACCATCTTACGTTCTACGATTTTCTCGGTTTTATAACGGATTTAGGGAGACGAAGTCTACAATTATGTCGTTGCCGTTCTGCTGTGATGATTAGTCAGTATGACTGTCTTGTGAAGGTACAGTTGATGAACGATTGTAACCGAGTGAGAGTTCGCTGGGATTCTCAGTTGCCGTTCTTACCTGACAAAGCAATGGAGATGATGATGTCCCTAGAGATTTATTTAAAGTGTGTAAGATCTACGGTTATTATTTAAAAGGAAACGTCGGCACGAAGCATTTTGCATTTGGTGTGTTTTGTGATTCTCGATGTTCCGATAGAATAGAAAAAAAAATATAAGTTTAACCCTCTAGGTTTTTTTCTAACGTAGATTGATAAGCGAATTAATTCAATTAAAACGAGAAGGCTCATAGAGTCTTATACGATGTCTAAAGAAATAAATAAAAAGATGTGAAAAGTAATGAAAGTGCAATTAAAAACGCTGAAGCGATTTAATTATACATTTAGAGGGTTAAATGTATACATCGAGTATTTTCGAGTGATCCCGTTATAGTACTTGTATCGAAACATGGACCGATGAAAGTGCAAAATGCTTACTCAGAAAAAATTCTATAATACTGTATATTTATATGTACATATATTCGGCATACACATATATATGTATATATAAATATAAATATACGCATATAAAGTAATCCCATAATAGAAACCTTTTTTATTGTAGATATTCCTTGTATCCTAAACTCAATTAATCATAATAAAAGAAAAATTCGAAAATTACAACGTTTATCAGCAGATATTGCCTTTATACACACGCAACAATACAGATTATGTATTGCATAGTTTTTCATCCTGATTCATAAGACAATATTGCTATGCGAAAAGCACAGTTTGCTATGTTTTTTTTAATAACCTTCAGTGTACGATATTTGGTCCCCTTAGGGTTTCAAATCCATTTACCACAATCTCCCCCTTTTTTCCACTCTCCCCATCGCCTAATTTCAACCTAATTTTCAGCGGACAATATCTTCGGCTAGAGAAAAGCAGAGTACAGGGTCCTTTTGGCTCTTGGACAACGGGGTTATAGTGTTTGACAAGAATCGCGACTTTACTGTATTATGAAGTTTTACAAATTAGAGTTTGAAATATTTTTATGCGTAAAACGTAGAATTTGGGCATTCGCCCAAATTGCCTATAGGGTAACACACCACTGAATATAATTGATTGGAAACAGCAAAAATTGTAAGAATCGCAAATCCTAAATTCAATGATTTTTACATCCTACAATTTTAAGTATTAAATATTTTTAAGTATTTGTTTTAGACGTTAGAAGAATTGCTTTACTACTTTAATTTCTAAATTTTTTATCTGTGCCCGTAATGAAAATTTCAAACAGCTAAGTCAGTTATGGTGGACCTAATTCTAAAAAAGTGATAAAATATTATGCACGAAACCCTTCTCTCGTTCTGTTCGTGAATTTCATTCGCTTTAATTAAATAATAAAAAGACTACAACGCTCGTTTGTAAACATCACAGCCAGTTTATCAATTTTTACATCTATAAATAGAACAGACAGCATTGCGAAACACAAAGAAGCTTTTATGCGCGCATTTAATTGTCTGTGAAAATACTGGCGAACGGTTTGTTTTCTCACGGAGGAATGCCGATCGAATAATTAATAAACAAATATGATGTTCCGGCGTGAAAATAGTCATTACGTTTTTGTTCGGAGGTGCACGAGTTTATCTAAAACGTCATTTACCAAAACCGAATTCTCTTAGAAGAGAACACAGCTGTAGCTGTGTCGTTTATTGCGCAGGTAAGCGAGGACATTGCAAACTAATTGTAAATCATTTCTGATACTTCGTAATAATAAAAGCGAGTAATTGATAATTATATATACTCTTAATCGAACCGCGTGGCAAGATACGATTAATTTTAACGAACGTCTACATTGTTTTTATTATCGGTCCGTAATTTCTTAAAACAAAGAAGAAAATTGATATCTACCGTATTACCTACGTGTGCTACGATAACTATACATATACATGTATACTGTATACACGAATAAAACCAAAATAGAATCTTCATCGTAAGTTCGAATTTTGAGAGCACCTTGTGCAATTTGAAGGATGGCAACGCCACGTAATCAATATAGCTTCGAAAACAAATTCACACGTATTACGGTGAAAACGTAGAAGAAATGCTTTATTACTTTTTAGTTTAGGAAACCCTACACTCTACACGAAGTGCATTGTGAAACAGTGGCGGTTCAAGTCAGTTCAAGTCAAGTGGAGGCCCCAAGCGATACAAATTTGAAGTCCTCGAACTCGAGTTAGGAGTTGCAAGAAAATTCTCCTAATTAACAAAACGAAAAAGAATGGAAAATTTCGTACTGTCACGCATTAAGTAGATTCATTATATTATATAAATATATAAATTTCTTTGAAATTCGGGGCCGTACGCGGCTGCTCAGACCGCATACCTTTAGAACCTCGACTGACCACGACCGTTGCGAAATGTGTAGACTGCTTAGATAAAGAAAAGAAGACGGACGATAAAAAAGCTGTCGAATCAATCGCACTCTCGTCGAACTTTCATTGTAATGTTTTGGTGGCGCTCGGGATGTTCGATGTGCTTTTGTGTCGGCAAGTGAATTGGCATTGGCAGTACCGTCCGCACAGTTCGCGACCATTAACGACGCGAAACTAGCGTCGATCTTTCTCTCGCGAACGGCATGCTAAGGAAAAAAGAAGCGTCGTTCCGGTGTATCCTGTGCCACAGTTTCCAAAAAGGATTTCAATGATGATTAAATACGTTCGACCGCGGCTAGTTACGTTCGACGTCACTGGTACGTTGCTCATGACGAAGCTGGAGCATTACGTCGAAATTGGCAGTCAGCACGGTCTACCGGTCGACCAACGGAAATTGGCGCGAAGTTTCAAAAACAGCTTTCACAGGCTGAGCTTGGAGCATCCTGTATACGGCAAGCACACCGGCATCGGATGGGAAAATTGGTGGCGACGGATCGTCTACAACGTTTTCAAGGATCAACATAATTATATCTCAGACGCTACTATGGATAAAGTAATTACCCCCGCAAATCAAGACAGTTCGTGCGTTAATTTTTCAACTAGGGTAAACTGTACTATATTGCTGGCACTGCACTAGTTATTGCCAATTTCTATTTAAATGAAAAATATTAAGAATTCTTGGTATAGAAAATCGTTTTTTAATTGCTTCTTATTTAGATTTCAAGGCTGGGCCCTGTAACGAAAATTTGAAACATGTGTTTTGTTTTTGTGAAGTTTATGAATTATAATCACTGAAATACCATACGATTTACCATTTATGTTCTTCATTAATAATTTTAATACGATGAAACTTAAATGTTAATTAGTAGATTGAATTTATATAGAACTTAAGATCGAGGGAGTAAGTTAAATATAAACTAGTAAATTTTCCTGAATTTATATAGAATTTAAAAATTGAGGGGGTAATGTAAATACATATTGGTAAATCAATTTAATTTATATGGGATTTCATAATTGAGGGGATTTGAAATTTAAATATAAATTAGTAGATCAATTGAATTTATATAGAATTGGTAGACTTAATTGAATTTATATAAAATTTATAATTCGGAGTAATTTAAATATGAATTAGTGAATTTAATTGAATTTATATAATTTTAAACTAGTAAATTTAATTGAACACCTATAGAATTTAAAAATTGACGAGGTAACGTAAATACAAATTAGTAAATCCAATTGAATTTATAAAATTGAAGGAGCAATTTAAATATAAATCAGTAAATTCAATTTGAATATTTTACTGTTTTCACATGTTAATTTTCGTTAAAAAAATGCATAAAACCCCGAAATCCAGTAACGTTTTGGACAATGTAAAATAATTTTAGAAAGTGCGTGAGATTTTTTAAGTGGAGTCGCAATAGTAGAGATTCGAAAAATGAAACGTACGGACATCGTGCTAACCGATTTAGCTGATCCGGTGCCAACTATCTCTGACCCTGTTTTATCATTGTGACCCTTAGGTTGCTAGCACTCTGATAAAGTCCTACGGCACGAGCTTGTGCTGGCACAAGTACCCGGGCACGATCGACTTGCTCGAGTATCTGCAGCAAAAGGGACTGATCTTGGGGGTGATATCGAATTTCGACGAGAGATTGGAAGCGATACTTCTGGACACAAAAATACGTTTTTATTTCTCCTTTGTTTTAACGTCGTACGATTTCGGCATTGAGAAACCGGACACCTCGATCTTCGACGAGGCGCTTAGATTAACGAAGGAACGGCACAACATCGACGTGGCTCCCGAGGAGGCGATACATATCGGTGACTCCGTCAGCAACGACTATAACGGAGCGAAAAACGCCAATTGGAAAGCCCTTCTCGTTAAACACGATAACGACGACGCGATCGAGAAAATGGTTCCCAAAGAGGACGTTTTTACGAATCTTCAAGAACTGCAGGAATATTTCTCGATACAACTAAGAAAAAAAATTAATTACGATAAGATAGAGAAATGATTATTTCGATATAAAATACCAAAGCAATTATTTTATGAGCGCCGACGAGTGAGAGTAATTGTGAGATTGACTCGAGCAATTAATGTTTTATAAGTTCAACGATATACATAATGATTAATAGACTGCGGATCCTTAAAATAAAAATATTCTAATTTTATAGATTTTCTATATCCTGTTTTTTTATTTCACCTAGGAAATTTCTTCACGAATACATGAAGATCCGAAGTCTAACTCTTTCATTATGATTCGACTAATCAACGTTCAACTAATCAAGAAATTGCGAACGCGTTGGCGGTATTACGATACACATTTCCTGGTGGAAAGATAATTGTCTTAACGCTGCCCCAGACGATGAACAGCAAATTCTGAATATTTGATAATATTTTCTTTTAATATTCCTGCGTTTCCACCAATTTTCATTTAGACATGTCTAAAAACTAGCTTTCTTATCGCAATGACAAAAGCATTTATTTTATTGTGATTTCGAGAATTGAATATTATCGCAGTGGACAATAGACAAATGAAAATGAGAATACATATTTAATGTAATAAAACGCTGTTCGCATAAAATCGTTCGAGGGAGAAACGAAAGAAGACGTCAACGTTTCCCGAATAATCTCTTCCTCACTTCCGGTCCGTCGAGATACCGATTGTTGCTCGCGGACGCTAACAAAATGATCTACAATTGCCTTTCGATTTTAAAATGTATTCTATTCTATTTGAAAATGTTCGTTGGCTATAAAACTATTAATGTTTGAATTAAACGAAATTACACAAAAG
The DNA here is from genome assembly GCA_028455595.1 of Lasioglossum vierecki. NCBI lineage: Eukaryota > Metazoa > Arthropoda > Insecta > Hymenoptera > Halictidae > Lasioglossum > Lasioglossum vierecki. The sequence continues at coordinate 23,623,209 of CM052337.1, forward strand.
AAGCCGTATACTTGAAAATAGTTTTGCTCTGCATCGTGTACAGGTAAGTAGTTGAATTAGTTTATTACGATTAAGATTTTATCAAATGTATAACTTTTGTAATAAAAATTTCGTTAGGGTCATAAGAGACCCCAGTACACCAGTTAACGGTTAATGATTATTAGACTGCGGATATTTATGCAAAATAAACAATAAAATTTTGTGTATTAATTTTAAGCAGATGGGTGTCACATAAAAAATTCTTTGTTCCTTTAATAATTTTAATACGTTGAAAATAGTAAACTCCTGATCTTTATTCTATTTTAAATTATATCTAGTTATTTTTACCATAATCGCATAAAATCCGTGGTCTAATGATTATAACAGAGGAGGAATCCCCTTTATTGGCATGTTCAATTTTTCAAATATTTCAACAATTTTCAATTTCATCTACACAACTTTACAATAAATACATAAAGGTCCGCATAGTGTAACTTTATCTAAGATAAAAATTTCTTATCTGATTTGCAGCAAACTGGAGTGCAATAGAAATAGTTTCTAATATAATTTTCTAATATAAATAAATAATTTTTCTAATATTATTACTGTTCTAAATTACAGCTACTAATTTTCGTAAGAACTCCTTAAAATCTAGTAGTCCCTAATTAGGGTAAACTGTAATATTGCTGGCACTGCAGTAGTTATTGACACTTTTAATTTAAACGGCAAATATTAAGAATTCCTGGTATAGAAAATCCTTTTTATTGCTTCTTATTTATATTTAAAAGCAACGGTGTCAGTTTTAATAACAGAGTTCCACATATGATTGTTAGCAAATGTGCCAATGACTGTACTATTTGTCTCACGATTGTTGTTCACTGAATATATTTTATAATCAAAGATTTATAACTCGTAAAGCTGTTTAATTTTTCTGAAAAATCTCGATCGGCTTATAGTAATAGAAAGTTTATTAATTAAGCTCGTTTAAACATTTCAAAAAAAAGATAAAAAGATTTTTACTACGATTTTGGCTTGGGCTGCCAATCATTGTACAGTTGCTCCTAAATGTAATTGAAAATTTTCAATAGAGTTTCCTTGAACCCCAATTATTTGTATTTAATTGTAACCAGAGGAGGGCATTATTTCGCGAAACAAATATTTCAAATGCTATTTAATATTTTCGACTTTATATTGCTTAAAGAAAATATTATTTTAAATAAAATATTTCCATTTTAATAATCTGAACACACACAAAATAGAATATTGTATGTTTTGTGCCTACTCTGGTTTGCTGATAAACATACAGTGTATCTTATCACCAGGAACCTATTTCTACTCATAAATCTATTGAATGCGAACCATTATTTTCAGCAATAATATTTAAAATTGAAATTGAAAATAAAGACAAAGTCGAAATATTTTCAATATTCTTCGAATAAAATACTATTTTCAAAAATTACCTCCTCAAATAAATTATTTCATTTTCAAACAATTACTGCACAAAATAAAATATTTTATTTTAAAAATTATACGCGTACTTTAAAATAAATAGGATAATTTATTATTTACTATTTAAAATCATATTTTCCCCAGCCCTGGTTGTTGCTCCTAACTGTGATTGAAAATTTTCAACAGAGTTTCCTGGAAGCCCTATTTGTATTTGATTGTAACCCCAACGTTGCCATCGCCATGGTTCTCCCAAGCAGCTCTTTGCCTGCACTTTCTACCACGAGTGGCGACGTGTTACCACCACAAGCTCTTGGCATTGGGTACTCGACTTCCCTACAAATCCACGAATCCGCAGCCCACGCAGCCTACAGCCTCACTCACTGTTCTTCTCGTTCAGCATCGTTCAGTTCCCCAGTGAACTGTCGCGCGGTGAGAGAGTCTTTCTTCCGAGTTCCCCAAAGTCTTCTCTCAATCGAAGAGGTTAGAACAACAATTTTCCCTTTCACTTCAAACAATCTGCGACACACAGTGAAATCAGTGAACAATTTGGGATTAGTTCGTGTTCAACCTGCATGTGATTGTGAACTTTATCGGCTTTACTTTCGTATAGCTTGAAATTTTTTGCTCGATCCTACTCTAGAATACAATACATATCTATCGTGAATTTTGTTTCACAAATCTGTGGATTTTATGCATTTATTAAAAAAATCGGCAAGTACCATTTAAAGCAGTGGATACGTTAGAAATATTTAAGGACGTCTATGTATTCGTCTCAACTTGAAAGAAGAATACAATTTACATTTGGATCTTTTTTCTTGCAAACAATTCACACGTTTTTCATTTTGCTGAAAGATCCGCCGTCTAGTAATCGGTGATTTCAAATTTTTCTGTGTGAACCGGGGGTATATGATCGTAAAATTTTTCTTTTTAAAGGTCTACAATACTTTTCCAATTTTTCTATACGAGTTTTGATAACTAGATTAATGAGTAGTAGCTAGACTGCGGACCTTCATGCGAAATAAAAATTTTCCTCGTCGATTACGAGACGCAGGAAATATATAAAAATTTCTTGACGACTCTAACAATTATAATAAATTGAAAATTACATATGCACGTTCTTAAACCGTCTCGACGTTTTTACTGTTCGAATTTGCATCGACAATTTCGTCATAAGTTCATAAAATCCACAATTTGATACAAAATAACATTTGTAGATCGAAAATAAATAAAAATCGTACTAAATTCTATCGAATTTAATGTTCCAGTGTTTCTTTTTCATTTACAAAGAAAGTAACTAGATATTTAAAAAATTATCTTTCAATTAATTTCAAGCTAAAATTTGAGACTCCTGCCAGCTATTATTTAACTTCTAGTCGTATCTGTTTTATTCTTGAACTGTACTGTAGAAGACGGTATTGCTGAAATTTGTTATTAGGGAGAAATTTTTCTGCATTAGAAGGGGAGAACGGCTCGCGGAATGCGGTCTTGGTGATAAACAGTAGATCGTCGTGAATCCCATTGTTGTCGATGGACCCATTCGACGAAAAGTGGTCGTCCTGACGTCGAAGAAAATCGGGGAAAGTGAGAGTTACAACTGGACCGCGTATTTTCGCCGTGTAAAAGTGGATTAAAAAAGAAACAGTGGTTGCCGAACTAATTTCAAATATGACGCGAGGAAGGCATAAGAAACTGTTGATAGTATTTGCCATTTCAATGGTGGCAGTACTGGCGGAACCCGATCCTGCAGAAGAGTACAGTCGATTCGCGCACAGAGATGAAGATAAGTGTTACGACGACAATGGAAGACCACAGGTATTTGTATTCGTAGTTAATTTATTTATCTAGTAGTTATTTTATATCTAGACACTTTGCTACCATTATTTATTCCGATCGACTGTTTAACACTAACCGTACCGCGACAAATAACCCGTAAGAATTATAGTTCTCACAATTTTCGGCCTCTAACAATAAATCTAAGGATCCTCAAACGATTTTGACAAAACTTACAGTGCATATAATTAACACAAAGTTACAAAGCGTGTATTGTAAATTTCAAATACAGGCCCACGTAAACGAAGTAAATGCAGCTTAAAAGCTAAAGTATTTCTAATTCAAATACTAAAGTATTTCCTCTACGATTCCGACCAATTATAATTTTTGGGAAAGTTTCTTTTCACATACTAGTTTACTAATTGCTCTAGCTTTTCAATAAAGTACAAATTGTGTAGTTCAACATTTAAAAAGTCGGTTTTTTGAGAGCGAATACTTATGGAACTGAAATTTTTTAAATCAATTTATAAATTCATTTTATATTGAAATTATAATGTTGGACTGACTATATATCCGATACAATTTGTCCCCGTTACGGTTAGTGTTGAGGAATTTATAAAAATATCAGAATTCATTCGTGTTTATTCTTGGTCAATGAAATTTCCATTTTTCTGTACATAGAGCATTACATGTTACATTAGGTTATCAAAGTATGGTTCCGAGTTACATCAACATTCCGTGATAAAGATAAAAGTAGATAATCATACTCATCTCTGGTGAATTTTAAACATTTTTAAAAGAAATACTTTTTTTCTTGTGTTAATAGCCAGCATTTATATTTATTATATATTTATATATTAATTATTATTATAGCGAATCGTTGATAAAGAATACACACAAAATAATAGCGAGAATATTCTCGTGAGTAGAGCCCGAAAAGTTTCAAATTCAAAATTCGAGAAGATGTACTAAAATATATACAGGGTGTCCCAAAATTCGTGTACTTTCCGGAAATGGGAGGTTCCTTGGGTCATTTGAAGCGACATTTTCCTTTACAAAAATGACGTC
>CM052337.1:23627574-23648985 GCA_028455595.1 Lasioglossum vierecki
GAATGCATCAAGTGTTATTTCCCTTCCCTACTCTAATCTCTGGATAGCCAGAGATTTGCCCTCCTCCCACCCTACTCTGTGACTCTATTTAAGGTAAGATTAGGTTCAAATGCAAGGGACTGCGCGATGATGAGCAGCTATTGGGGAGAAGCTAGTTTGATAGTTGGGATCAGATTCGACTTCATCGAAATCTCGACCAGGCCGAGATATCAATTCCATGCGGTCTTTTCTTGCCGATCCTACCCCACGAGGGGGTAAAGAGGGTCCGTTCTTCAACTTTGCCGAAATTTGTTCTCCGGGGAGAGCTAATATAAGCGCCATCAAAGTCTCCCTCCTGGAGGGGCTTGATGCATTCTAGATAACATGGCTGATTATTTGTATGTGTCCACCATCCGCGGGTGTCGGTCGGTGTTCAGCAAGTAGCTTCGTCCACCAGACTTTCCCCTTTTAAGGTTTTATTTCCGTGTATGTGTGGTTGTTGTTGCTGCGTAAGCGTACGCAGTCCATTTTTTTAACTTCGCTCTCAATTCTTTGCTAATAGTCCAGTCATTTGGTAGTTTTACCTGGAAAGTTTTCCGGGAGTTTTGGAAATTGGTAATTGTATAGATTTCGATGTGCTGTTTCCGAATTTTAACTTTGCCACCTCGTATCTTTGCCGCTCGCGCCGCCATATTGGAAAAATGGCGCCTAATAGCAGTTTTTTGACAATATCTCCTTTCCGACTCGTTTTACGATAAAAATCAAAGCCTGTGGATGCAGAAAAGCTGGGTTAAAATGCTCCGTTTTATGTACGAATTGTAGTAGCATCTGTGATAATTCGCAAGTTCCATCATATGATAGCGATGAAGAGGAAGAAACGGAGACTGTTTTCGAGCAAACGTATGATCAAATCGAAAACGAAGAGGATCGCGATGAATCTGATAATCCTATCGCGGATGATGCGGAACAAATTTCGGTCTGTGACGTCTCAATCGATATTGAAGACGATGAACTCGCAACACCTGGTTCATCAAGAACAACAAAGAGGAGAAGCTTGCGCTAAATTTCAGAATTGTGCATTGCATGTGTATTAGGCCTACTAGGGACACCACGATGAAAAAACGCGCCGCTTACTCTAGCTCAAGATGGTGTGGAAATGAGTTTTTTAGCCAAAACGTATGTTGAAGTACACTTCGCGGCGCTTGTACGCCAAAACTATTGATTTTACAAAAAAAATTGTTATAACATAAATTGTAGGAAATTTTCTCTAGTTTAATTTTGTATATAAATGTTTTTATCGTAAAACGAGTCGGAAAGGAGATATTGCCAAAAAACTGCAATTATGTACCATTTTTCCAATATGGCGGCGCGAGCGGCAAATATACGAGGTGGCAAAGTTGAAATTCGGAAAGAGCACATCGAAATCTATAAAATTACCAGGTAACCTTCTTTTTTCGAACCAAATAACTGGACTATAAGGTTACTTCGCGACGGGACCTACAGTTTATTAAGGTGGGTTCCGAACCGCCTTGGGCACCACAGTATTTAGATAGCACACGGAATATTTCCAGAGGTGTCGACGGTGGGATCGAACCCGCGACCACGGCATCCGTAACCTAGCCTAACCTAACCTACTATACAGGGTGTCCCAAAATTCGTGTACTTCCCGGAAATGGGAGGTTCCTTGGGTCATTTGAAGCGACATTTTCCTTTACAAAAATGACGCCAGCGGCTTTGTTTAGGAGTTATTAACAAAAAACACAGACCAATCAGAGCGCGGCTAGAGCAAACGGAGAACGACTCAGCGACAGGTCCCGCTTAGCGTGGCGGCGCCATTGGCCGAGCCAGAATCAATCCGCTGTAGCCGCGCTCTGATTGGTCCGTGTTTTTTGTTAATAACTCCTAAACAAAGCCGCTGGCGTCATTTTTGTAAAGGAAAATGTCGCTTCAAATGACCCAAGGAACCTCCTATTTCCGGGACGTACACGAATTTTGGGACACCCTGTATATTAATTATAATATATGTTATTCAGAAAATTCTAATTAATCTCGACTATGATCTAAACGAAGATTGAAACATCGAGTATTTCACTTGGTAATTTGCAAAATTGCTTTATAGAATAAATTATGAACGATCGAACCTTGCGTCGATAACATTAACCATATTATAATATTAACCATTAACAATCTTTTCTGTACTATTAAACTTAATCGGATGCGGTATTTATTACCGCTCACAAAAATAGAAAATGTTTTTATGTGAATTTGAGAAATTTCTTTAACGTATTTATAATCTATTTAACGGGGTCCATGGAAATCACCGGCACAAGTTTTCCCGATACGGTTTTCGCCGACAACATTTCTGATCGACGACTAATTTGGCCGACAACGCCTTTAACCGACAACTAATCTAAAATAGTTGTTTAGATTAGTTGTTGGCCAAAGTAGTCGGTCAAATCTGGAGTCTGTGAAGTGTTGTCGGGGAAAGGCTCTAGCCGGATTTGATAGTGAAAATCGCCCCTGGCGGTATTTTAGTATTTTCAACGGCGTCGGTTGGTGCTGTGGTATGGTCTCCGACTGCGGAACCGCTGAAGACTTTTTGGACCTGGTACGTATCCCGGTCAGGTCAATTTTTTTTTCTAAGTCCCTCAGATGTTTTTTCGCTGCCTAACCATATGATTATAATTAAACCATTATAAAAACATTTTTTAACTATGTTTAGACTATTTTATAAAATAATTTTTCGAAACAGTATCATGTAGTTCTTTTTAAATCCTTTTTACAAAATATTCTAAACATAGTTAAAAAATGTTTTTATAATGGTTAATTAATAATCATATGGTTTAGGAAGCGAAAAAACGTCTGAGTGACTTAGAAAAAAAATGACCTGACCGGGACACGTACAAGGTCCAAAAAGTTTTCAGCGGTTCCGCAGTCGGAGACCATAGCGCAGCACCAACTGATGCCGTTGAAAATACTTTCGAAATATTGGAATATAATCTGTATAGCATTGTTTTTTTGTATTACGGAAGTTTTAAAGGCTGGAAGATGTTTCTCTGAACATAAAAATGTTTAATATTACATAATATATTTGTAAGAAAAATTTATATATATATATATTTATTTGTAATATATATATATATTTATTTATATATATATATATATGTAGAAAAAATAAGTGTAACTTTGGAAAACCGAAGGGAGTTCGCGTTCACGCAAACTCTTGAGGAGAGTTTGCCTTCACGATCATGCTGGGCATTACCTAACCAGCTTTACCTTTTACGTTCATTGCTCGTTCTGAAGTGGGGATTGTTGGCAATGTAGGGGCACACAATACAGCTTTTCTGTAGCCTACCAGCTCAGTTGCACACATCACTGTGTTGCCGACTTACGATCCAACCATTTATTTACTTATTTATTTTTCCTGTTGGTTCTGCGATCGACAACAGACCTGGATCGCGATTTCGCGATAACACTATCGAACCATAATATTGCGTCAAAGTTGCTCCAGTTTCTCGAGCTACCATAAAACGAACTAATGGCGAAATTTTGTTAGACTTAGGAATAATCTTCAACGCAGTTGAACATTTAAATCCTGTGATGTTGTTAATCACTTTGAGATTAAACCATGAGTACCTAACAATTCACGCAGAAATTCCAGATAATCAAAGTACAACAGAGTCTACTGTTAATTAGAAAATCTGATATGGATTTTATATTGAAAGTGACAACGATCGTGTTTTTCGTATTCTCCAGTATAACGATCTCTGTTTCTTCGAGATGGGACGGAATTCTACCGCGGAACTCTGGATCTAGTAAATATCTAGATAAAGTTACTAATAAACTGCAGTCCTCTATGTATCTAGAGAATTTACATAAATATCGGGAAAATGAACATACAGAGCTGCAGTATAATTTTTCTGTTCAAATGATTTTTTTGGTTTGATGTCTAACGTACATTTAATACTTCTTAGTACTTCTTAGTACTCAAAAAGAATTTATGCAGAAAATTTAATATTATTGAGGGTAGTATTGAATTAATATGAAAAATTTCGTGTTGAAATTGTACAGAAAATTTAATATTATTGAGGGTAATATTGAATTAATATGAAAAATTTTAGTTGAATTTATACAGAAAATTATTATTGAGATTAATTTTTCTTTTGTAATTGTTATTGATTCGTTTGTTTTTCCAGCTTGCAACTGTAATGGATATTCGGATAGATGTTACTTCGATAAGGAATTGTACAAGACCACCGGTCACGGTGGTCATTGCCTGGATTGTCGAGCGAATCGTGATGGCGCGAATTGCGAACGCTGCCGAGAAAACTATTACCAATATCCGGAAGGCGACTACTGCATTCCCTGTGGCTGCAACGAAATTGGTAAACCGATGGATGTCTCTCTTTTATCGATAGACAGCGGATTTTACGCGTTTATAAAGAAAACTTGTTGCGATTTAGAATTGTTAACAAATTAGAAGAATTTATAGGTTTTGCACTCTACAATTAAACTTTTTGCAAATCCATTTCAACATTTTCCAAATTCAAATGTCAACCTTTTACAAATTAAGTATTCTTAAGTAAACTTTTGTAAAAAAAAAGAATGAAATCAAATGTAAATTAATTGTCAAGAAATTCGAAATTTTATTCATTTAAAACTGAATCAGACTAATTTAAAACTATATGAAATACTTATTTACTAATTAAGTAATTACCAATTCTTTAATTTTTTCGCATCAGGATCTAATTCAAAGACTAATTTCGTAATTTCAGGATCTAGAAGCTTGCAGTGCAACACCGAAGGAAAATGTCAGTGCAAGCCGGGTGTCACAGGGAACAAATGCGATCGTTGCGCTTCTAATTACTTCAACTTCGGCTCGTACGGTTGCACCTCTTGCGAATGCGACGTAACAGGATCTTTAGGGAATGCACCGAGTTGCGACCCCGTCAGCGGCACTTGCTCGTGCAAAGAGAACGTCGAAGGAAAACGTTGTCGAATGTCAGTACAAATCTCGAAATGAAATTCTGAAAAATAAAGTAGAATCTCGATTTACAAACTGATAGACAAACGTTACAGTACAATGCTGATATAATATAATCAAATTATTAAGTGGGTAGAGTTATTTTCAAGCTTCCAAAGGTCCATGGCTGAGGATTTTTTAAAAGAATGCTTTAATCGCGACAGCAACTTTAATCATAAACCAACGACTCGACCTCAGTCACCTAATCGAGTAATTTCCTTCGGGATTATTCTGTCAGAGAAGATTTTCAAGCTTTCATTTTGTACAGCACAATTATTGTGAAGATTATTAACCCTTATACGTTCCTCAGAAATAGTTATATAAAAAATTCCATGATCTTTTCTCTCCCATCTTTGTTTCACACTTTAAACTAACAAACTTTGCTTCATTTATAACGTCACATTTTGAAGACATACGTCTCACAACACAGATGAAGAGGGACGGACCAATCATTTTATAGTATGTAAAAATAGTAAATGGTTGAATTTTCACATTGAGGAACGTATGAGAGTTAATAGGCAACCGGTAGATAAAGTGTTAACGTAGATGTTGAATTATGAGGCTTCCTATTTGCCTCCGAGTATGCTTGTGGACTAGAACGTCAAAGATTCATGATAGATTGATGTTTTATCTAGCCCTTTTGGCTACTAAAAAAATTTGCAATCCTTTAAACCAGGGCCCGTAATTTTTTACTCGCGGCGGCCGACAATCGAAGGCCCCTAGTGCTCTTTAAACTAGTCTACCACGAAGTAATTAACACGAAGTAAAAAGGAGGCGAAAAGAACGATTCAAAGCGAAACTATTTTACTCTACAACGGAGATTTTTCAAACTATGTTTACATTCTCATCCACTAATCAAGACAGTTAACAATGAAAGTAAACAAAATAAATAATTGAGATTCTATTGTATGAAATGCTAAGTAAAATCTTTTGCAACAATATCTAATTAGAATGTATTTTTCTGAACAGATGTCGACCAGGATTCTTTAATCTAGCAATGGACAACGAATTCGGTTGCACACCGTGCTTCTGTTACGGTCATTCTTCGGTATGCCGATCAGCAACTGGTTATTCTAAGGTTGTAATCGAAAGCATGTTTGCACGAGGAGCCGAACGTTGGACAGCGACCGTCGCCGGGAACACTATACCGCTTCAATACGATCCTGTGACTCAAACGATATCGGCTACAGCATTGGATCGCGACAACGTCTATTTCGTAGCGCCGGACAGATTTCTCGGCGACCAACGAGCGTCCTACAATCAAGATCTATCGTTCACTCTAAGAATCGGAGAAGCTGGACCTGCCGCGACGGTTCGCGATTTAATACTCGAAGGAGGAAACGGTGAACAAATCACGCAACCGATCTTTGGACAGAACAGTCGTTTGCCGAGCGTCACGGCTCAAGAGTACCGTTTCAAGCTTCACGAGCATCCGATGTACCGTTGGGAACCGCGTTTGACTTCTCGAGCGTTTATGTCCATTCTGTCTAATCTGACGGCTATAAAAATTCGCGGAACCTACAATCATCAAGGCAGAGGTTTTCTGGACGACGTTAAATTGGAAACCGCTCACCGAGGAGCAGCGGGCGAACCGGCCGATTGGGTTGAGCATTGCCAGTGTCCTCATGGCTACGTAGGACAGTTCTGCGAGTCCTGTGCGCCTGGATTTCACCATGATCCCCCGAATGGAGGTCCTTTCGCTCTCTGTGTTCCTTGCAACTGTAACGGCCACGCGGAAATATGCGAGGCCGAGACTGGCCAGTGCATTTGCCAGCATAATACCGCGGGAAGTAACTGCGAACTGTGCAGGCGCGGATTTTACGGACACCCGTTGAAGGGCACAGCCGACGATTGTAAACCTTGCCCTTGCCCGGACAATGGTCCATGCATATTGCTCGGAAATAATCCTGATCCCATTTGCTCCGAGTGTCCACCGGGTAGAACAGGTGAGAAAAACGTTTGTTGCATATCAAATGTTCGACTTTAGAATGCAAATGTGCTGTTTTGATTGAAAAATACTGTTATAGTTGACAGATACATTGTACTTTGAGGTAAAGCTTGCGATCCCATCTTTAATTTTAATTTACACGTCATAACCTTTTGTTTCTTCACTCTCAAAATATTCATTTTATTTAGTTTATCGTATCAGATGAAAGAAAATGGACGATGAGATCTTTTTGTCGCGGTGTGTATTCAGAATATTTCACGAATTAAACTGATATCGTTCTGGGTTTATAGGACCTAGATGCGAAACATGCTCGGATGGATACTACGGAAATCCTGAGAAAGGTATAGCATGTCGGCCTTGCGATTGTAACAATAATATCGATCTCAACGCTGTTCGAAACTGCAATCAAGAAACTGGGGAGTGTTTGAAATGCGTCAACAACACGGCTGGCTTCCATTGCGAAGAGTGTCTGCCAGGTATCCACGTGCACAAGTTGCTATTAGGGTTGTAACTTTTCCTAAGCTTCGAAGGGAACTTTAAAGTCTTTGTTTGAAGTGCTCGAAATTTCAGTCTTGGAAACGTATGAATTTTTCGGTTTTTCCCATGCAAAGGATGGAAAAAATTTCTAAGCTTCGAAGCTTTGAAACTTTGAAACTTTGAAACTTCGAAGATTCTGAACCAAAACTTCGAAATCTTGGAAGGAAAGTTACAGCCCTAGTTGCTATTTCAAATTATTCGAAGAATTTAATAGAGTCTCATGTAATTGAGAATTAATCTAAATCATATTCTTTGGTAGGATATTATGGAGACGCTCTGTCTGATCGCAGAGAAGATGGATGTAGACTGTGCCAGTGTCATCCACCTGGTACGGTTGAACTTGACGATGGCAGAGTAGCTCCTTGTAAACAATTGACAGGTCAATGTAAATGCAAGTCGCACGTAATTGGTCAAAATTGTGACATGTGCGAAGAAGGATATTATCATCTATTGAGTGGTGAGGTAAATACAGTTTTGTACTGCTGTCTTGAATCTATTGTATACAGTCAAACCTCGAGAAGAACCTCTATAAGACGAAAGTTTTGTTCATTTTCTTCCGCTGCACTTTTAAAACATGTATAAATAAAACTTCCTTTAATAAAATAGGCCAAAACAGCAGTAAATGTTTTACGGAGTAATGTATGAGTTTTGCACTCGAAATTCGACGAAAAATCAGTTTCACCATTTTGCAAATTGAATTTAATAATAAACAACTCATTTCTAAAACTTCCACTTTTCTTTCTGTAAAGCTATTTCGATCAGAAAATTACTAACTCTCATACAAACCCTTTGTAAACTGAATTTTCGTAGGGTAAACTGCTTTCCCTTGAGATTCGCGTTATCGAGGTTCGACTGTAGTCTTAAAGCAGCAATTGTGTCTTATTTGAAACATGTATTTCTTGCCATTAGGGTTGCGCACCTTGTAATTGTGATCCGGAAGGTTCGTACAATCACACATGCAATCCCATTACCGGTCAATGCGAGTGCAGACCTGGTGTTACCGGTCAACGTTGCGATGCCTGCCTCCCTTATCAGTATGGTTTCAGCAGAGACGGTTGTAAACCTTGTGATTGCGACCGTATTGGTTCTCAGGACTTGCAATGCAATGTTAATGGACAGTGTCCAGTAAGTATTATTTTTATTATTCATCTCGTTACTTCAATATACTAACTCTGGTAGTTTTGCCAGTGTCCAGTAAGTTTGCTTGGTATCGATGTTTGTTTTCAGTTCTAATATGTGCTTATTCTTTTTTGTTTGTTGCAGTGTCTCACAAACGTAGAAGGAAGACGTTGTGACCGTTGCAAAGAGAACAAACATAACAGACAAAATGGTTGCGTAGACTGTCCAGATTGTTATAATCTTGTTCAAGATGCTGCGAACAGCCATAGAGAACGTTTAGCCGAATTAGAAAATACACTGCGAAAAATCAACAGTAGTCCGACAGTCATAAAGGATAGCGACTTCGAGAAAGAGTTGCTCACGATTCAAGACAGAGTTAAAAATCTTTTGAAGATCGCAAAACAAGGATCTGGCAGTAAGCACGATTTAAATAATTGTATTAGAAAAAGAGTTGTCAGTGGTAGCGTTTTCAAATTAATTAATCTAAGATAAAACTAAGGTGTAATTTATTCAATGACACGAGAAAGAATTACCTCGGCAGAAAATGATTTTCAATTTTCATTTACAAACGCCTCGAGCTTTCGTTCCAACCCGATAATAATATCATTTGAAATTTTACGAGATTACAAATTTGAAATGATGTAGGCGAGAATAAAACCTTGGTGGAGCAATTGGACGAACTGCGTGATCAATTGAACGAAATCGACAAGATTTCTCAAACGGTGAACTTAATAGCTACCGAAGTGCAGAATACCACTTCCGAAGGATCGACGAGTATCGGCGAAGCGGAGAAAGTGCTTGATAAAATCCACGATCAGTTAAAAGTGAGTATGATGCTATTGGAATCTCGAATAGTTTTATTTGTAGAAATTGAAAATATTAGTAATCTTGTAAAACATTAGGAAGCAGAAGATTATTTAGCCATAAATGGAACAACAGCTTTGAACGACGCAAAGTTCCGTGCGGAACAAGTTGGCCAACAAAACAGGCAGATGACGGCTATCGCACAGGAGGCTCGTGGAACTGCTGACGCGTAATATTTATAATTATAATATTAACAACGTGTAGACAGCGGATTCTTTGCATTTATGAAAAAAATGAGTAGGTGTAATTTAAGAAAGTAGCAACACTAGAAGAATTTAAAAATACTATTATACATACCGAGAAAAGGCACAGAAAAGAATAATAATATACCTTCGATAGCATTAAAATTCCATGTCGCCAAATTTCGTATCTTTAAATCCAACAAAGATGATATTTCAGTGTTCTGTTTCTTCTGACTCGCGCTCTGTATCATTTTCAATCTATTGATCATGTTAACGAAAAAAATCAATTTCTATGTCACTCTTTAGTTGATTGAAATTCAGATAGAAAATTTTGCATGAAGATCAGCTGTCTGTCTCAATTAATACTAATTAATATCTATAAATTGTATTTATTCCTAGCTAATAGTGCAATTCACTTTTTCAGAAACGTAAACGAAGCCACGAAGATTCATATCTTGGCGGAACAAGCTCGAAACACAACCATAGAAGCTTACAATCTTGCGAAGAAAGCAATATTGAAATATTCTAACCTGACGTATGTCGTTAGATTCTACAATTAATTGAAAGACAGATAGATAGATCATTTAAAAGATAGATGATTTGTTTAAAAAGCATTTTGCGTTTTCAGCGAGGAGATACGAGGATTAGAGAATAAATTAGAGTTGCTGGAACACCGCATGAACGAGGTGAAAAACTTGACGAACATAGCGGCTAATAAATCGTCCGTTGTGTCGCAAGAGGCGATAGCTTTGTTGACTCTAGATCTGACACTTCCCACGATCGACATTAAAGAATTACAAAGTAAGGTCGAAGACGTGAACATGGAGGTGAGCATAGCATAACATATCAGTCGCGACGATAAACACGTAGTTTGTACACGTAGTTGTCGGTGTTTTAACGTGCGAGGATCGTTACAGGGATTGCGATTGAAAGAACAAGCGCAGCTGCTGTTAGATCGCAATGAAGATCTGATAAAGGAGATGTTGGACAAGCTAATGAAAAGCGAGGAATTGATAGAGAAAGCGCAGGATCAGCAACAAGTCACCGGGGACCTTATGGCGGAACTTGACGAAGCCAAAGAGAAGGCGAACGATGCAGTGAAACGCGGCGATCAAACTTTGAAAGAAGCTCAAGAAATGTTGAAGAAATTAAGCGGTGTTTATCTCATTTGATTGGCACATCACTTTGATTGGGTCATTTCACGTGAAATTTCAGATTTTTGCTGTTCAAATTTAAATACGTTTTTTAGTAATTTAATTTAATCAGTTTTCAAATCAAATCAAATCCATTTAAGTAGAGATGCGTAAAGGGGTTGTATCCTAATTTTTTCAATTCTCTTAAAAAGTGGCCCGTTACGAAAACACGGCATTTCTTTGAAACAATAGCAAAAAGTGAAGAAAACATTTTCACAAATGACAACATTCTAGTAGATACTCTTTTCTGTTTTCACTGTAAGCTCCCGAAAGCTCGTTTCCATCGGTTTGATAATTCTAGACTTACGATTCAATGAGAAAAGGATGACACGTTTTTCTACGCGTCTGTGAAATCAACAGTTTTCAAGATATCGAAAGATCCTTTCGATTTTCATCCATAGGCCACCAAAGACTTTAACGTATTCACGTTTGAACAAGATTCCAAAAAGTTTGGAATGGAATGACCCTACTTGATAATGGAACAACAAAACATTTCGACGAATTGTGACATTATTTTTTAGAGTTCGACGCCGAAGTACAGAGCGAACGCGTTAAAGCTCGCAACGCCTTGAGAGATATCGGCAACATCGAAGCATTGATTACGGACGCTGCTCAACAAGTTGAGCGAGCGGAAGAAATATTACGCGACTCCGTGCATAGCGCTAAATATACTCGTGAAACAGCTGAAAGGGCAAAGGTACTGTACCTGCATTGTACGTGCAGAAGGGTAACATATAATATAATATAATTCGTTGAACAAAATAATTCTGTGTAACAGACGTATGCAGAGGATGTTAGCGCAAAAGCAAACGCAATTAGGAACGGGGCAAATAAAACTAAAATCGAAGCGGTTCGGCTAGGAAACGAGGCTGAAAAGTTGCACCTTAGAGTCGACACTACAGACTCCAATATGAGACAGTACGAAATACGAATTGGTCAGGACTCGAACATCACGATGGAGGTAGAACGTCGTCATACATATAACTTTATATTCAACTAAAATAAATGAGCCGTTTATTTTGAAAATTTCCAAAGTCCATTTAAATTTGAATCGAGATATTTAAGAGTTTACGTTCAAACGAAATTAAAAATATACGCGTAGGATTGATACCAATGTATCAAACTGTTAACATTAAACAACCGACACATGGACTCGGGCATCTATTAAAAAGTAAAAAGTCGTATCATTCTATCAACCAGCTCATTTTCTTTTTACAAAATCCTTGTGATTTTAAACAATTACAATTACAATTTCTTTCAAAATAAAAACATAACGTAGAAATGTAAATATTGAAATTGCTAGCTCGATTCTTCTCGAGAATGGACTCGGGCCACTTTCAAAATAAAAATTCGTCGTATCATTCTATTAACCAGCTCATTTCCTTTGTACAAAATCGTTGTGATTTTAAATTTTTTATTTTAAATTTGTGATTACCATTTGCTTCAAAATGAAAAATAACGATGAAATTTAAATATTAAAATTGCTAGCTTAGTTCTTCCTCGAAAATGGACTCGGGCCAATTTCAAAATGCACGGTTCATTTATAAGATTACAGAAGGAATAATATAGCTAGAAGAGAGAAGAGATCAAATGAATAATGGATTTCTTGGAATGTACATGTTTGCAATTGCGATTATTTGGAAAAGATAAAAGATCTCCTTAAGTGTATCTAAGATAAATGGCTCGAATAGTTCGAATAAATGTTATGTTCTATATTCCTTAGGCAAATCAGAAGGTTGTCCAAGCAAAAATCAACGTAACATCAGCATCACAACAAGTGGACAAAGCTTTAGCCGACGTGGCTGAAATTTTAAAGGAACTCGCGGTTCTGACAGATATAGGTTGGTAGATAAATGAATCAGGTCTATATTCTGTCCATTTTTTCTTGAATATTTCTACTCTTTCTTTGAACTTAGACGATGCTGATTTGATCCGGCTGGAGGAACGTCTGGTGGCAGCTGAAAACGATGTCGCAGCGGCGAATTTAGATCTAAGAATTCGTGCGTTAACGGACGCGAAGAATTCGCAAACGCAATGGGTGAAGAATTACGAGGAGGAGGTCAGAAGATTGAGAACGGAGGTCGACAATATCAACGACATCCGAAAAGCTCTGCCCAGCGATTGTCACACACGTCTACGATTAGAACCGTGAATCTTTTTATTTTTATAATCGCTACATGTGCCTTACATGCATTTATATTATTTTATACTACATTACGCACGCGAACGCGTGTTTAGAAGTAACATTAAAATTAATCGAAACGCTATTTCTTTCTTTATCTTCGTTTATCGCGTACCGCGGTGTACTTAAAATTCACGAAGCGCGATTGCATATTGAAATTAGAGATTGAACTTTTAAAGAAATACTACCGTTTATGTTAGGTGTAGCCAAGTTGGATATTACTTGTGCATTTATACGTAGACTATTTTATTTAACGACTTATATAATTTGTTTTTTTTTTCATTAACGATTTTTCTCGAAGTCTAATTTTTAAACTCGTCGTACCCACGCACGAGCAGCGAATGCAATAACGAACTCTATACCAAAGATTTTATATAGCAAATTGTTTCTCCTTTCTCTATAGAACTTCTACGGTTCCCTTCGCTGTCGATTACCAGATCATTTGTATTAATCATGTTCTTTTAACACACTGTTTTTCGATACACTTTTTCTACGTTTGTGCAAATATGTATATAGCACTTTTGTAATGGCCATCCTACTTTAACTGCCATGTCTTTTTACCGTTTATACTTTCTTATACCTCTAGCACAGCTTCTGCGATTCCTCTAAGGAAAAATCAAGTGTTTCTATCCTTCGATATACAGTGAATTAATTCAGTGCGTTACATCGCGTCGTTACTTATTTATATGTAGAACTCTCGAAGCAGAAAAACGCGTTACGTCCCATTCCGAATATTGAATCAAGCACTGATAAGAAATATGTTTATAATCGAACGAACGAACGAACGAACGATACGAACGGAGAATCAATGCATTTTCCATTTGTATCACGAAACTGCTTTATGTACAAGATATTCTAATAAAACACTGTTACTCCGATACGCATAAAATTGATATTGGAATTCAAAGATTATCCTTATTCGTACCGAACATCTATCATCTATGCTATGTAAAATGATTCTGCTCATTGATTTTCCAGGAGGTCGTTGACATCTGCAGTGATATATAATGATCATAAATTATAACAATCTTGTATATTCTTCTATATTCTAGAATATTCTAGAATATCCGGGTATGTTCATGTATTTTCTTGTATATTCTAGTACAACTCCTGGTACAATGGTTCCGATCGGAGCCATTGATACCGATTTTCGAGAAAACATTAACAATTTAGAAGTATAAAATACATATCATTTGATGGAGTTAAAACTGATGGTAAATGAAAAGGGGCTTATTGAAGAATGAAAAACAAGAAAATAACATAAGCATTTATTATGACTGTAATATTACTATAGAGTGTTTTGCACTGATTCCGAATCTGCCTTTAATTTTTTCCATAGACGCACAGTTTTTAAGAAACAGAAAATATATTTCTCAATTTTTAACAAACATTGTCATGTTATTATAAAAGATATTGCATTGTTTTTTGCAGCAATAAATTCTATAGTGCCGCGCCGTATCTCGTCGTATCTGGTGGCAACTCGTGTCGGGCTGTCTCTTGATATTTTGCTTTCTGGTTCGTAATAAACATCGACCTGTTCGACTTGAAAGGGTTGGGATTGGTTGGGGTTGGTTTAGTCTCAAGATAAAAGTCTGCTCTATCATGTGATATAGTTTGATTTACCGCTGCACCTTTTATCTTTTTAAGATAAACTGAAAAATATCCTCACAACTTGGTATAAAAACGTTGTCTCTCCATCTTTAATGATTGTTTAAACATGTTTAAAGATTCATAATGCATTAATATTGGATATCAATGTATTCTGGATTTGCCTACAGAATCTATTGCTGCAAAGAACAATGCAACATCTTTTATAATAACATGACAATGTTTGTTCAAAATTGAGAAATATATTTTCTTTTTCAAATTAAGTTTCTTAAAAACTGTACGTCTATGGAAAAAATTAAATTTTTCCGTACAACATTTTGTTTATTTTCTCGTTTCTATGTTATAATAAATGCTTATGTCATTTCGTTGTTTTTCATTCTTCAATAAACCTCTTTTCATTTCCCATCAGTTTTAACTCAATAAAATAATATTTTATACTCCTAAATTGTTGATGTTTTCTCTAAAATCGGTATCAATTACTCCGAACGGAAACATTATGCCAGAGGTTGTATATTCTTGAATATTCTTGTATACATATTTTCTTGTAACAATCTTTAGAATTAGTAGAGTAGGTAGTGTAACAACTCTAATTTTAGATTTGGTAGAGTGCAAGGTTTACATTTACATGTAAAATAGTAGGAACCCGACAGTATTTTTTGTCTTTTTTCTATTGATTTATACCTGTAACGAGGACCTATGGACAATACTATACTTAGTATCATAATAAAAGTAACATATTATTAACTAACATAATTCAAGCGTCACAATTTTTATGTTATTACTACTTTCTTTAAAATACTACGTTATTACTACTTTCTTTAACTATGTTGGAATCACAAAAATACTTCATACTAGCAGACGGGTAAAATCCTCCAGTTACTATAACGTTAATGTCTGTTTTAATTTCGAGACCGATATAGACAAATGAGATTAATCATTTAATTATTCAAGTAATTACGTGCGATTGTACACTGGTTTTACTGATTAAACTACATTTCAAAGTAAGTTGTAGGATACATCGCAGAAGTAAATCAGCCATTCTAAGCTATCGCGCCCGAATAAAATATATTTTGCGTGAATTACCCGACTTTGCTATAATTATAAACGTTTTTATTCTAAATTCAAATTTACCTCTCGGCGCCATTAATCGGACATATAGACATATATGGACATATAGCAACAAATAGTACCTGACAGTACCGAGAGGAAAGAGTGCAGTGGCGCTATTACTAATAGCGCCGCCACTATTAGTAAATAATTATATTCATGTGATCGACTGAGTCACGCCTGGTCACGCCACAGTAGAAAATGGATGCAATTCCATCTCCACGCGATAAACAAAATTACTTTCCGAACGACCTAAACCTAAAATATATTCGCGGAACCAGCAGAACCTAACAGTATCTCGTCGGTGGTTATAGTAAGATTTCTACAAATTTCTATAACTGCATTATATAGAAATATCGCTGTCGATAACAGCGTTACGAAAGTTATCTGTAAGATGCAACAATCGATTGTTCGATCGGGTTCTATTCTATATTTCTCTATCTACATTGATTATTCGATGATTCTATCATCTTCGTCATATTTGAAACTGGACGTAACAAAACGCTGCCGCGTCTAACAATTCGCCTTTGATACCATTGCTGAATCTAATTGTAGTGTGCACGTATTTAATTGTAGTGTAGCATCAGCTGTATCCGTGAATATGTTTTATACTCCGGAACTTCTTTATTTTCGACGCAACGGAAAATTTGCGCGGTGCTGGTTAGCTGCGATCCTCAGCGAAGAAATGTTTAAACAGACTGTTAGACAGCCATTAAAAACTATTGATATATCGGTGCTCTGGTAATGTTGATCTTTTACGCATTTATTTTGCGATTCTTGTCTGCATACGACGTCTGATCATCTTTTTGTACGAACTCGGAACAATACATTTCAGAAAATTAATTCACGAGTATGTTATTATGTGTAAATTATCTCGGTTGAATAAAGTTCTGAAAGACGTCTTCCATTGTCTTTAACGGTTCGGAGACACCGGTTATACGACTGAAAGACAGAATTAAGACGATTAATGAACGTAAAGAAACGTCACATTAATAATATACGCATGTACAGATTTTTTATAACTAAATAGGAATTAACACTGAAAATCTCTCCTTAAGATCATAGTTGATCTTATTCTATTGAATTTTATTTATTTGTTCAATGATTTTCAAATTCACTGATTCGATGACTTTCGAATGAATTGATTCAATGAATTTCATTCATTAATTCGATGATTTTCGAATGAATTGATTCAATGAATTTTATTCATTGATTCGATGATTTTCGAATGAATTGATTCAATGAATTTTATTCATTGATTCTCAATGCTTTTCGAATTCATTAATGCTCAATGATTTTCGAATTCATTGATGCTCAATGTTTTTCAAATTCATTGATTCTCAATGCTTTCCGAATTCATTGATGCTCAATGCTTTTCGAATTCATTGATTCTCAATGATTTTCAAATTCATTGATTCTCAATGCTTTTTGAATTTATTGATTCTAAATGCTTTTCGAAATTATTGATGCTCAATGATTTTCGAATTCATTGATTCTCAATGATTTTCCAATTCATTGATTCTCAATGCTTTTTGAATTCATTGATTCTCAATGCTTTTGGAATTCATTGATTCTCAATGATTTTCAAATTCATTGATTCTCAACGCTTTTCGAATTCATTGATTCTCAATGCTTTTGGAATTCATTGATTCTCATTGCTTTTTGAATTCAGTGATTCTCAATGCTATTGGAATTCATTGATTCTCAATGATTTTCAAATTCATTGATTCTCAATACTTTTCGAAATTATTGATGCTCAATGATTTTCTAAGTCATTGATTCTCAATGCTTTTGGAATTCATTAATTCTCAATGCTTTTCGTATTCATTGATGCTCAATGATTTTCGAATTCATCGATTCTCAATGCTTTTCGAATTAATTGATTCTCAATGCTCTTCATTGATTCAATGATTTAAAAAAAAATTGATACAATTGAAAATACTTGAAAAAACAACATTTTTACTATTTTCTATTTTATTACAAAACTGTTACGTAACAATTCTTTATTATTTCCACAGCGACCAAATATTAGCAACGATCCAAACAAGGTGTGGCGCGGTCCACGCCAGGTCCAGTCTTTATCTTTCTTCACAATTAATGTACGGAACCGTGAAATTACTTTCCTACAAAACGAAGCAATTTGAAGGTATTTCTTGATTATAAAAAAAACATAAATGTTTTAATATTTCATTTCACATAGACGTTTTACCATTTTATATTTTCGCGCGATATGAATATCTTTTATTTTTCCATTACAGATAATCTATTTGCAATATATCGGGAACTGTATAATACGAGGGGCAGGTAATAATAAACAACGCGAGAAGATACATCGATAACTACTTCACTACCACGGACGTGTTATCACGCGACTTGGAAACCGTTCGTATTTATGTATAAGGTCACAGAAGTGTAAACACGCGACGCAATGCCGCTTCCGAGGAGCTACGGACGTGTAAACACGCGACGTAATGCCACTTCCGAGGAGCTACGGACGTGTAAACACGCGACGTAATGCCACTTCCGTGTGTTTACACGTCCGTGGCTCCTCCGATGCGGCATTGCGTGGCGTGTTTACACGTCTGTGACCTTGTCACGAAGACGCGTGATAACACGTCCATGGTAGCGAAGTAGCTTAACACGTAAACTGTAAGCCATGTTTGGTTTACATAGCTAGTTATACAACAGTATAACACTTTTCAAAAAGATAATGAGGTATATAACATAATATAAAAGACGCTAAATTCTAATCTTACAATGTAACTTTTTAGTCGGCAAGCCCAGTTCGACATGATGCTGACGTTTAGGGAAGTGGAATGTCCTCGTATCGATGTGTTATACAATCCGAAAGCAGCGAGAGACATGCATTTAATCGCTGACTATCTTACGATTGTCGAGCAGGTAACTATATATATATATATATATATATTGATTGATTGATTTTTCATCTGCATCGTTTTCGCCTAATCTGGATTTGTAAAAATGTGGATCTTGTTGTGAATGTAGGTGGAAGAACCAAATTTTGGAGCGATCACCGATTGCGAAACGGAAATGTTCCTCTTACCCCAAACGGAAGACCAGTTCCTGTTAGTTCTCCACTAATTCCACCAATTCTGTTTCCTTCGATTTCCCTCGCTCGCGACTTCGAAACCTCAAACACTCCAATCAAGCAAACTGAAGTTCTCAGTTTTCTCTTTGAAAATCTGTGGAAGGGAGAATGAATGTGTGTTTCGAAACACTCATATACATTGTATATACGTATACGCGTATACGCATGTATACAGATCATCTTTTGAATTACATCTTTTTCATATTATATAACTTCTTCTGTAGATTTGTTTTTAGCTTTCGTAGATCTCGTAAGTTTCATTTCTCCGTTTTCTTTCACGTTGTTTGTGTCTAATGAAATTGTTGTGTACTTTATCTAGGAACGAGATACGAAGATTTCTCACGGATCAACCGCAGGAAATCAGCGAAGAATCTGCTGTTGTTCCAGTTCCGTCTGTGGATGAATCCACCGTACACATTGAAGGTCGCTCAAGTATTAAATAGAGAACACCGTCTACAAAAGCGTACATGAAGTTCGTGTTCGTAGATGTTGACCGCTTTCGTTGATAATACTTTCAGATGTCCAGATCGGAGAACCTCCTGCACCGAGAAGAAGATCTGCGACTTCTCATCCCGATGAACCTCCTGCGAAGAAACAAAAGGTACATACGGTTCGCCTTGCGCGACGCCTCCTCGGTTAACTATTAACCATCACTGTATTTACAGAATTCTATTAGGGGGATTCTCTATACATTCTCTATACAGCATATTTTCTATAGACGCGACAGCCTCGGGTGGGTTTGGTCGCATCTATCGTACAGGGAAGCTATTATTTTGTCTCCAAAGGCTGAACTTCGTTTCGTTTAATCCTCTAATAATTAATTATAGAGGTTCGAAGCTTCTCATCAGCTTCGAAGTTTCTGAAATTGAAGCTTCTTCGACCTTCGAAGAAGAGAATCAGTTTACTAAGTTGGGGGGGGGGGGGTATTCTTGGTCGCATCTATCGTGTATTATTCGCTCGGCGAGAGTTGGCACAGAATTTCGTCAGTGGGGTGCAAGGGGAACGGCGAATCCCCACTCTTGACGCAAGGCTCCATGCCTTTTGTATAGCGCGTAGTGGGAGACCACGTGGTACCTACGAGTTTCTCGTGCCAACTCTCGCTGAGCGAATAGTAGACATTGTCGCGCCTATAGAAAATGTACTGTAATCGCAAAAGCCTCGGGAGGTTCGTTTGCAAAGTTCGTAGATGGATGGACGTAGATGGACACTATTTTTTTCGTGAGCTTCAAAGATCGAGCCGCCGTTTCTTTCCCATACACGCTGTCCAGAGATAGAATTTACCCTCAAATTAGATAATTTACTCGTAATTATGTGATTATTATTAGATATTACCCGTGATTCCTGATTTCACAGATAAGCTCGGAAGAAGTGCGAATAGCCAACCAGTCGGCGTTTGTAGACTCGGTTAATGAAATACCTTCGTCGTCGGTATTTCAAGTACCGTCTGTGACAGTAGTTGTTCCGGAACCTATAGTATTACCACGAGAAAGATTTTTCAAACGATTTGATAAGAATACCGAACTATCTGCCGAAATGATGAAAAGAAGGATTGGAAATGTTAGAACCTGTACTATAGTAAGCACCTTTATTTAAATAGTGAACGTACCTTCTCGGTAAAACAGTAAGAAAGATGTGCTTTGCAAATACCTTGTTTTAAGTACAAGGACATCTACAACGCGACCATCATAATATTCTATGTCTATAGATATATACATATGTCTATGCACGAAAAAAGAAAATGTTTTACGAGGACAGTGTCAGTTGTCAAAAAAACTATTTTGCAGTACCGTGGTCCGCATGATAAACATATTCATCCAGTAAAACATTTACTGAGCCAACCCTGCTTGGCGATTTCACTCGGCCAGGTGTTCGTAAGAAACTTGGCCAAGCTTTTCTCGAAACATCTGATCACACGACCCGTAACGGAAAACGAGTTTCCAGACGTGGACTTCGATCCATCGTTACCTGATCTACAGCGTAATATTTCCGTTCTTTTTTACGCCGATGTAAAGTTAACGTAGTTCCTTATAATAACTTTGTAATCTGAATGATATACAGCCGACGAAACCGTTCGAGAAGATTTGCAAAGTAAAATACAAGAAATAACCGTTGACATATCGAATAAAATGACGGCTGTCGAAGTCAGTGAACAATCGAAGACAGCAGAACAGTCGAAGACAGCGGAACAAATTCCTGTCGGCGTTCCGCCGGAAGTACGTGGAAACCTTGAGGAATCCACGGGAATACAAGGGGACAAATCTTTAGCAGATCTACCGGAGATTACAGGCTTCGAAGAAATAATTGAGTGCGAATAACTCACGAATTTTTGGTTTAAAAAGAAAATATTTGATTCCGAACCAGTGATGGGATTGTTGGCGCTTTTCACGTGCATGCGCGAGTTTCGTCAAGGACGTGTCTACGTCCGAAAGTGGGAAACTAATGAGGGGAAAAAGTAGTGGGGGACTATTATGGGTGACCAAGGTACCCGACATTCGTACTTGACTGAGGTCGTCTGAGGCTAGAATCGTCGCGCACGCGCGTGAAAAGCGCCAACAATCCC
>CM052337.1:23649085-23663024 GCA_028455595.1 Lasioglossum vierecki
TCGTATAATGACAAACAAGCCGATCCCGCTAACACTGTTTTACTTGTTTTTCTAGTAATATTTTGCCGTTTCCCTTACCCCCGTAAACGCTGTTTTCATCAGCAAAATATTTACTAGGCTAGTATTAACTAGGGCGGCGCTGGCATCCAATTCTGCCATAGATTTATAGAAGTCGTGACTTTGAATTTGTGACTATTTCGAATAACACTTGGTACCACTGGATACTACATCCATAGTACATACAAAGTCAGTGATTGTCCCTTCTACTTATCTATTCTATAGTTTCTGACGTCGACTTGGAGCGTGGTCTCTTTGAGATCAATCGGTTGTGGTTAGAATTTTAATCGGTGAATTTTCTTCGAGCATATATCAGAATGGCGAAATTCGATTTAACATCGCGTATAGGGCAATACCTCGATCGGCATTTAGTGTTCCCCCTGTTGGAATTCCTATCTGCGAAACAGGTATAATATACGAAATGATCATCCAGCCATATGCGTTTGTTTGGTTACAAATTACACTACTTTTTCAGATATACGATGAGGACGAGTTGCTTCAAGCGAAGCTCGATATTCTCAGTAAAACGAACATGATAGATTACACTATCGACATCAGGAAACAACTTTATCCTAACTTGGAAGTACCAGAGGTACAAAGAAAGGTCTATTTAATTTAGCTAGAGCGTCACAGTTCAAACATTTCGGATACCTGTGAGTGTGTTCGCCCAGAAATTGGGTCCCATGGAAATCACCGGCAACATGAAATTTCTCCAACAACGTTTCTCCGACTCCAGATTTGATCGACAATAACTTTGGCTGACGACAACGCCTTTAACTGATAACGAATTTGATCGACAACGAATCTAAAATTGTTGGTAGTCAAATTCGTTATCGATCAAATTCATTGTCAGTCAAATTCGTTGTCGATCAAAGTAGTTTTTGGGTGAAGGCGTTGTTGACCAAAGTTATTGTCGGTGAAAACCATGTTGATGATTTCCATGGGACCCCCAGTAATTGAGGTGCTTGGAGAAGGTTGAACATGTGGAGCCCATAAAAACCTTTCTTTTGTGTCACGCACACCAGAATTCTGGCAAGCGAGATGTTTAAGCCAGCATGAAACGAAACTTCATTGAGACTCCTTATCCTTAAGCATTGGTGCACTGGCTAGACCAGGCTAAACTAAATCGACATTAATTGTAACGAAACAGGTTTCGGAAGGAGATCTCATAGTCGAGATTTAAACTTTCAATATTTAACCTGCCAATTATTTCGGTTGTAGGAGTTGAAAGCACGCAGACAAGAGGTTCTTCAAGAACTTAGTATTTTACAAAACAATGTGTCGGTCGTTGTTGCGCTTATGAACAACGAGGAAGTTATGAAGAAGATGGAGAATATGAGAGACTCCAAAGCGTTGAACAATTATTTGACTCAAGAATCAGATGTGAGTAACCGTTGAAACTGTATCAGTCGATATTCGTTAGCCTTTTCAATACCAGAAGGCTGATCCTCCCGTTAGCTCCCTGTGTACCTATACAAAACTGTTACAAGCTGATTTAGCTTTCACATTGCTTATTTTTCAATTATTCAAATGATAATTACTAAAAACATGTGAGAAATCTATATGATTTGGTCTTGTAATTTTTATAAAACAATATCTAAGTTAACACTTTACTTACTGGAAGTCTATTAACCCTCAGACATGATTTTTATAGCTATGTCCAAAGTCGTTAAGGGATGAAATCAATTTTTATATTATTTCTTAATTCCCATAAAGACCCGCCAGTCTAGTATAATTACTAATGCGAACAAGATACCAGCTATATAGAATAAAAGTGTAGATCAATTTTAACCGATTTATTTTGTATCGATAGTTTCGGGTGGAAATGATGGATAGTTTTGTGAAGCTAGCAAAATATCGTTACGAGTGCGGCAACTATTCTGTGTCGACGTCGTATTTATATTTCTACATGCTCATAATGCCACCAACAGATAAGGTACGATCGCGAGTCTAATTGCGTCTACAATATCATGTAAGAGAACGAATGACTAAAATGTGGTATTGTGGTGTTGTTAATTTTCAGAATTATTTGAACGTTCTTTGGGGCAAACTGGCATCAGAAATTTTGGTACAGAACTGGGAAACAGCGTTGGAAGATGTGAACAAGCTGAGGGAGTATATTGACAGCAACGTTATAGGGAATTCCCTGCAAATATTGCAACAGCGTACATGGCTTATCCATTGGAGTTTATTTGTATTTTTTAATCATGTGAAAGGCAGAGATTTGATTATAGAAATGTTTCTGTACAGACCACAGTAAGTATATACTCGTTTTATCAATGCGTCAACTATATCAGTATATCAAAAGTACAGTAAGAAACATTCTACTTATAAATTTTAGTTACCTGAATGCTATTCAAACAATGTGCCCCCATATACTGCGATACCTAGCAGCAGCTGTTATTGTCAATCGTTCCAGACGCTCTATACTAAAAGATCTCGTAAAAGTAATACAACAGGTACAGAAAAGAAAATTTTACCAGTAAAATTGTAGCACAGTGTTCCTGATGTGACTTTTCTATCCTCACTGCTAGGAGATTCAAAGAAACACGATCCTTAACACGATTTCTTAATTGAAATTATTTCCTTGTGAAATCTTTGTAACGAAACGAATAGGAAGTAACCGGATGGGTTAAACTGAAGAACAACACTTGCTAGAATTTGATAGATTTATTTTTAGAATTTTTATAAATAGGAATTATGATATTTTCAGTCACATCATCCGAAGGAATACTGTGCTTAATTGTTTGTTTCTACGTAACGTGTGTAATCATCAATCTTGTAACTCTTATCGACAGGAATCTTACACATACCGTGACCCGATCACAGAGTTTCTGGAACATCTGTACGTGAATTTCGATTTCGACGGAGCCAGGCAAAAGTTGCAAGAGTGTCAGACAGTTGTGTTCAACGACTTTTTCTTGATCGCATTGTTAGGCGAGTTTGTAGAGAATGCTCGTTTAATGATCTTCGAGACGTTCTGCCGTATTCATCAGTGTATCAGTATTGGGTACGGTGACATGATTCTTTTGCGTATTATACTCGGAAAGTTTCCAATATCTTCACAACACGTTTCTGGATTGTAGAATGTTAGCAGAGAAATTGAATATGAAAGCGGACGTGGCGGAATGTTGGATCGTTAACTTGATACGGAACGCGAGATTAGATGCCAAGATAGACAGCAAGTTAGGGCACGTTGTGATGGGTGGACAGCCCGCGTCGCCGTATCAACAATTAGTCGAGAAGATCGAAACGCTCAGCGTGCGAAGCGAAGCGCTCGAGAACTTGATTGAACGAAAGCTAAAGGCTAAGAATCAAGACCCCGTAAGTATAGTGTGGAACTAACTAAATAAGGTCAGTATCATTCACAATCTCGTTTACTCATACCTCGATATTTTCGTTTATCCTTGGTTCGGTCGCTTAATTAATTTCAAATAATTCTCTTCATCGAGAAATCACGTTTTAATTTAATTCGCATTAGAAAGCTTTAACCGTACGTTGCTCAATTATTTGTTTATTCATTCTCTTGTTCATTTCTCGCATATTTATTCATTTCTCTCTCCGAAATAAAAGGAGAATCGTGTTGTATTAATATTGTTAATCTTATTTCAATGTCAACTTTTAAGGTAACAGTTACACGCTCTCTTTAAAATGAGAGAAATATATTATTATCCATTCAGCGAGTAACTCTGCGAAATAAATTGTACACGAAAAAATGTTGTTGTAAACTCCGCATATATATATTTTTTTCTATGCGCGTGTGTACGTTTTATAGAAGTCTGAATTTTTTACAGTACCAAAATTGGAGTCTGGATTTGTGACAGCGCGACACGATATTCAGGGATACCGTTAACAAAAAGCATTTGACTCGTCTCCAAATGTAAGCGGAACATCGGACATCGAAGGCGTTCCATTGTCGGACTCTGAACCAAATAACCGAGAAATATATTCGTGACGTAATATATTTTTATTCGCACGATTACATACCGAAAACTGGGATTATATGAATAAAAATATATTTCCATGAATATTGTACGGCATACACGTACGTGTGTGTATTGCAAAACAAATATTACTATTTATAGTAACATATATTGCATATTTCATGTCACCCGGAAATACGCGAACGAAGAGAATTAAACAACTTGTCACGAACGATTTGTTGTACGCTCTCGACACATCGACTATTTTTTCATAGAACTTCCAGAAAAAACAACCTATATTTATTCGACAATTAAAAAATTCTGAAGATAACTCAAAACCGTTTCGTAGAAAATTTTATTACACATTTTTATACAAAAGATTTTTGTCGGTACACTTGCAAAATAAACTGCTTTTGAAAAGTACATTCCTAGTGTTTCGTTGAGCACGAGTGAACTTTGTGAGAACAATAAAGTAAATGAGAACAATTTTTATTTTATCACGCTTATACAATATATATACATATACAAATTTTGTAATCGAGTTTCAAACCACTTTCCGATCAGCTAGAGAGACTTGAAACTTTAAACACAGCTCAGAACTGGATAACAATCTAATATTAAAACGGATTTTTTTTTAAAGAGCTGTGCGTTTCGGAGATAAAAAAATCTCAGCGGCAATAAAGACTAAAAACGTATAAAAAATCTTTTTAAAGCCTACGCTTACATGAAAAATGCACTAAAAAGGAGAAAATAATTTTTCTAGATATCAGTGACTATAAATAAAAGCGTCCACGAACGTTTAATATAGTTTAACGCTCCACGCCATTATTTATAGTCACTAATATCTTAAAAAAAAAAACAAATCATCTCCTTTTCAGTGCATTTTAATGCTAATCGAAGCGTGGTTTTTAAACAGTTATTTCTTGTTGATGTTTACACCTGGAAGTCCCAAATCTCCAAAGAAATGAGAATTCAACAAGCTAAATAATTTCGAATACGAATTGTTGTGCCCGAATGGAAAAAATGTTTCGTAATGTTTCGACTTAGTATAATTTTGATATGTGTGAGAAGAGACGTATAGAATCTTTGTATTGAATCGTTAGTCTGTTTATTGTGCGTTTTCGGAAAACACGAAATTGCATCCGGTATAAGAGTCATGATCGATACAATACGTCAGCACATTTCTCCAGTATGGATCTTGCGATAGAAGTTTCGGGTTTCCTAGAATGATTACGAGAGCACGAGCACGGGTAATCGCGACGTTGAGTCTTCGCGGACAAGCGACAAATCCGAGCGAGTGTTTGATATCGTCGTTTACAAAATTACTAGAAGACCGTACAGCTGAGATGATGATGATGTTGCGTTCTTGACCTTGAAATCCTTCGACGCTACTGATTTTTGGCAACGGCACATCCAATTGCATGAGCAGATCACGAACCTCGATAACCTAGACGAAAAATTCGAATAAATATATATATTCGCGAAATGGTATATTTTTTAAAACTTGTCGAATTCGTATGTTCAACCTGTTTTTGGTAGGGAGTTATGATTCCAATATCGTCTGGCGAAACGCCACATTTGTAGAGTTTCAGTAGGTAAAGATACGCTTGCGTGGCTTCTTCAGGATTGTACCAGCTGGGACTGTCGTTGTCCCTACAGTTATTTCCATTTATGCCATGAAAAACTATGGCTGGTGGTAAACCTTTCCTTTCTGGTAACTCGGTGGATAATTCTTGGAGAAGCTTAGCTTCTTTGCTTCGTTTGGAAGACACCTACAAAGCATTTTTAGATTAGAACTCGACGAGTAATTTGTCAAGTATTAGATTTAGGGTCGTGAATCCCATGAAAACTGACATTAGAGAATCCTGAAGGATTTTTCAACATCTTAGGTATCTTGAGTACCCGTTCAATGTATTTCTTTCAACAATTCGTCAATGTTCCCCTAGAAAATTCTTTACTCGAAAAGTGTCCATTCTCGCGTCAAACATAGTTGCATAAAAGATTCTAGAATTATATTTCACCCCTTCTAGCTTCACATTTCTAATCTACGATTTCACTTATAGTGTGACATTTCAAAGAAATACAATTTTTCAACACAGACAAAAAGAAATTGTTGCGTTTTGCAATACGTGAAGAAGGTAAATAGGTGAATTTTCACCTTGAGGAACGTATGAGGCTTAACGATAAATATCATATAAGTGTATAATGTACATACATACTTGTGCTACTAATTCGGAATCATAGAACATGGAACTCGATAGCTCCACAATTTCTGGTAAACTTCGATAATTGATAACCAACTTGGTGACGAGACGAGGATCGTAATGAGTTTGGAAACCATTGGGGTCTCTTTGATAAGGGAAATGTCGTAGTAGTCTGACTAAAAATGATTCGTCCAATCCGAAGCTCTTAGCTATGTTACTTTGCACAACCGGGCCCAATTGCAACGGATCTCCCGCGAGTACTACTTGGCCATGATCGGAATGCGTAAAGTTCAGTGGAATCATGATTTCTGGTTCCGTCGCCTGACCAGCTTCGTCGATCATCACGTGCGTAAAATGTCCATGAGGGAAACCGATATTGTGCAATATTCCCAACGCGACGCATGTGCCAATGGTGATTCTATGTCGTCCGAATGTGTTCACGTTACAGTTCAATCTTGGTCCACCTTGATTATATGTTACGTTTTCGTTTTGTGTTTTTTCATCTCCCAAGTCCGCAGTGGCACAATACGGCATTAACTTCTCCGGAATAGACTCGTTGCCCAAATAGTGGTGAGCTAAGAGTCGTACCTGTTAAACAGACACGATGTTTTATTTGTATTATTATTAGTTGTGTTATACTGTAGACAGGGCGTGACAGCTGTTCTTTTTATTATTTTAGACAAGTACAGAAGGTGTAAATTGTTTTGTAAAAATTACAAGACTGAATTTACTTAGATTTCTAAGGAAAATGGAAGCTAATGAAAACATCTTTATAATTTGAGTAATTGTTTAAATGTTAAGGAAATATTTGAATCGAGAAATTTGAAGAATATCCCCTTCATGAAATGCGAACAGATTCAATCTTTACAACTTGAATAATTGTTTAAAAGTTAAATAAGTTTAAACATTTCCTTGGATTTAAATCCAGAAGTTTGAAGAATGCTTTACACTTTCATGAAATGCGACCAAATTTAATCTGTACAATTTTACTATGATGTACAGGGTACTGGTGTGGTGTTGAAGCAATTATTAGCCAGTAAATTGTAAATCAAAATAACGCAAACAAGTGTATTAATATCTCGGGTAATATTAGAAGATATCGAGAATGTAAATAATAGAGCCAAAGTATATATTTATGTAGAAAGAAGTGATAATTGAACATTTACTGCGGCCTCGTCGATAAAGAATACTCGTAAACGTATTGTTACGAAATATTTCAAAATATTTCTTTCATTTCTGAAAATCATTGTATCGTATACGTGGTCCCGAATTCATTCCTGTTTACAAAATATTCAATTTATTTAATTTCTTGCAACTTCTATCTCCAACTTGAGTTCGAAGACCCTGAAATTTTTACGTATATGAATAGAAACAATGCTAGCAATAGCATTAGCACTCAGTGAGCAACCATAAATAATTATGGGAGTATATAAGGGAGTATATATACATATACACATATAAGAAATACCATGTCGCCAGAATTAAGGATTCCACTCTCCAACAGTCTCTCAGCTATCAGATCTGCTGAACTGTTAGACGGCGTTGCGATTAGCATTCGGCTGCTCGGTATCGTCGATAGTATCTGTAAAATTGCTTCGCAAAGAGTAATAGTCTTTCCAGTACCAGGTGGTCCAAATATCACATAAGGTAACGGCCGTGCGTGCCCTTTCAATATGTTTCTCACAGCTTCTTTCTGATAGTAGTTCAAGTTTTTATTGAACCAGATTAATTTTCGTTTTCTCACTTGCGAGATGTACGATTCCAATTCGGTATTCTCGGTAGGGACCGGTATGACACGCTCTAAACCGTTTCCCACGCTCGTTTCACTATTGCTCGTTACGTTCGTTCCGATAGATTGCCGATTGTCTTTCGTCGTTACGGCAGAATTGTTTGCTGGTTCTGCATTTCCGTCTGTCGATTTAACATTAAACAATCTTTCTACAACAGACATTCTTTTAGACGATTTCGATGTATTACTAGATTTATTACTCATGGATGTATTGGTACTGGTACAAGATGATTCCGATGATATGGAATTAGTCCGATGATGAGTCAACGATTTCGGAGCTGTGTCGTTTGATAAATCAATCTCTTGAAGGTTCAACTGAGAGTCTTTTTCGACGACACGCGTTGGAAATAAAAAGTTCGAACCCAAACGATTCGTGGCTACGTTGATTGCGTTGTGACAACGTTGCAGGCCAGTTTTCGAACATTTGAACGTCACTTGACAATCATCGCCGTTGTACTCCTCGTGAAATTTCTGATTGAATTTCAGGAAGATCTCCAGACTTGTTACTTTATGAATGTACCCTTCGTACTTCCGTGATCCTATTTGAAACAAATATAAATCAAGAGGTTCAATATCGAGTATCATTGTGTGGATAAGAAGTATACAAATTTAAATTTCATTCTTTCGTAAATATCAATTATTTCAACCTTTTGCAAGTCAATTAATTTCACCCTTTTTTACAGGTTTTCAAATTAATTACAAAGCAATTTCAACCTTTTGCAAGTCAATTTCACTCTTTTACAAAAGATCAATTTAAAC
This sequence comes from Lasioglossum vierecki, assembly GCA_028455595.1. NCBI lineage: Eukaryota > Metazoa > Arthropoda > Insecta > Hymenoptera > Halictidae > Lasioglossum > Lasioglossum vierecki. The sequence goes on from CM052337.1 coordinate 23,657,818, forward strand.
CATTTCAAGGGTCGACTTAGAATGTGCAGGACCTGTGGAACAACTTTGAAATTAATTTGCAAAAGGTTGGGTTCGATTTACAAAAGGTTGAATCAATTGATTTCGAAAAGCTCGAGTTTGAGTTGCAGAAGGCCAGCAAAATATTATTGTGCCATACGTAGACGATAATATCGATCGACTATCAACTATCGAAGATACCTTGAGTAGTATCCCATTTAAAGGACACTATAGCTCTGTCTCCGACAATAAGAGACGGTCGTTTCTCCGCAAGACCAGGCACTTCCATCACCAAAAATTCCCCACGAGGTCTCATAGCGACACTTTCGATGCTGTATCGTTGCATCTCTAATTCCTGAGCAATTTCTTCCAAGTACAGTAAAGCATGAAATCGATCTTTGTACGACTGAAACGTGAGTCTTTCCAACAGAACCGGTATGGCACCTCCTACATCGTTTGTAGTATCGGTGTGCGATTTGTTTTTATTTATACACTCCAATATTAAATCCCAATAATATTTCGGGACTTTGAACAATGTATTTCGTACTTTAATAAATGACGGTGGTTTACACGGACGAATGCCTGGAATATAAGTTGAATCGCTCCAGTTGTCGTTCGAAGATGCTACATATTTAATGCTCGGCTTATTGTTACTAGTTTCAGATTGTATCTTCTTATTCTTCTCTGTATTCTTTGGATTGACCATTATATGAAACACTCTTCCGATTTCGAAATCTTTGAAACTAAAGACAAACAGCTCTTGGCTTGTTCCGACAAATCTTGCTGTACACTTAAATATATAGGTTAAAGTAGCAGAAGGATTTAATACTGAAGTTGTCTTGAGATTCCTCGGCTGCACTAATTCTAGCTGAGACTGAGTTTTCTTTGTCATGAAATAACACTTTTCCAATACACGAGTAACGTCGCTCGTGTTCTCTATCGTAACAGCTATGTTCTTCTCTTCCAAGACGTTCAAGTCTACATTTAAATTATCATTAGTGATCACTATGCCATATTTATTCTTTACTAGTTCGTTCAATTTTTCCTTGGACACAGGTGTATTGCATAATGTGGGTAGGATATATTTCTTTGATACCTGAAAAGAAGCTGGTTTCTTTATTGTCTTTATTTGCAAGCTTGTCTGAACAGATTTTTCAGCTTACCTGAACTATCGGAACAACTGTTAAGCACCGCCATGTATAGAATCCTTGGTCGCTTTCGATGCTATCGTGAACCACTTTATCACCAACACAGGGGATGTAACCAGAATCACATACCCTCCTGTTAAACACGATATCTTTGTCGATCGTACCAATCCCTTTACCAGAGTCGTAGCTGGTTACAATTCCTAATTCGAACTTTGATCGTAAAGGTTGGATTCTCTTTATCGCTAAGACCTCTTCGTCCGAATCCGAGTCGTCGATCTCCACGTCTCCTTGTATCTGTAACCAATCTCCGATCACAGGAATAAACTCTGACTGGACGTTGTTCAAATTAACAGGAATGCCATGAGGCTCGACGATTAACTGTCGGTTCTTGCATTCAACCACTTTGCCGATCTTACACATGCTCTGCGGTTCGGCCAGTTCTGTTCCAGATTCCACATCCGAATCGTTCCACGATTCGTCTACTAGAGAGACAATTTGTATTTTATACTCAGAACTATCATTCTCGGAATCCTCGTTCAAGGCTGAATAATAAACCTTGTCGCCTAATTCTAAACTATTCATTGCGGCGATAGTTTCTCTGTCGCAAATGTAGAAGTTGTCGACCATAACGTAATCTGCCGAGACAAAAGTAATCCTTCCAGTTTTGCAGCACCTTCCATTCTTGTTAAAGTTTAGCCCTTTCTTTACATCTTTTTTGTAGGCATCTTCAATATGAGCCACGATGTTGCTAATCTCATCCACGTCGTTTTTTTCAACAGATGATTTATGTCCGACGACATGTTTCACGATCGTATATATTAACGAAAGCATGTTCAGTTTCTATTATTTCTGTCCATATACCTGCAAACATTATCATAATTTACAGTTAGATTTAACAGTTATAGAAAATTGAAACATGGATTGTATTAACATTTCATCAACTAGGGACGAGATGGTCCATCCCTCATTTTACGAGGACGAACTGAAAATCTGTCCCTCTGTGTCGAATTCACACGGTGGTAAAAGATCACTCGCATAACAAGTTAAACATTTTTTTCTTTTTATTCAAAAACTGATGAATTAACATCTTGGGTTTTCCGGTTACGTGTTTTGCATTAAACATTTATTTTTTGATATATTTTTTTTCTATTGAAAAACTGACGAGTTAACATTTTTCAGTTGTGTTTCACATTAAATATTAGTACTTTCCGAGATTTTTCTTATCGAAAAACTGATGAATCTGATGATGATCTTAGGCTTCTGGGTTATGTGTTTCACATTCAATAATAATTAAATTTTCTGTATAAATTTGATAGTATAAGATTATTTATTTTCCGATATTTTTCTTATCCAAGAACTGATGAGTTAACATCTTACGTTTATTCGGTTATGCGTTTCACATTTGAAAAATTAACGGTAAGAAGAGAAGTTTCAGGCTTTGCGTACACAAATAACAGAACGGAAATAAGTTATTACACGAGGGACACAAGGATAATACACGAAGAGAAATTCGAAAAGCAAAACAGAAGATTGTTTATAGTCTATACACGCACCGATCAATTGGCTGATACCTCCACTCCGTTACTTTGATGTAATCCAATTCCTTTCTCAACGACTGAACGCGTTTCAGATGTAACTCGCGAAGTAGACGTTTCTGTTGCTTCTGCTCCTGGAGTTCAGATTTCATCTGATTCAGGATTTTCGATGTTTGATTCCCAGGTGAGGTTAATTCGGAATCTTGAGATTCGGACGATCTCTGTCCCGGCGAATATCCTAACGTACCAGACGACAAGGCAGAAGAATTCATAGTTTTACAAACGATTGTTTAAAGTTCCTTTGTGCAATGTATAAAAGGATCTGACCAAACGTGCTCTTTCCAGCTGCATCGTTGGTTTACGTTTCTACATACTTATGTACATGTGTATCGTTATATATTCTGTTCAATTCTGTTGCGTGAAGCTTGGAATTGGAAGTCTCTTGTTTTCATCGTTTCGCCGCTAGAGAAATATTCGATAATTATCGAATTCTCGAATTCGAATTCTAATTATCGATTCTCGAATCTAAATTCTAATTCTGATTAGAATTCTTGTATGTTCTAGTATCTTCTAATATTTTTTTGTATATTCTTGCGTACACTTGTTTACACTTGTAAATTCTTGTAAAATCTTTTTATTCAGTTTTTGTATGTTCATGTACAATATTAACACTTTACGTATGAAAATACTATGTATAATATTTATAATGACAGACAATGTCACAAAGAACAGTATTTATTTATTTATTTCACCACCTATTCTTCCCGAATGTCCACCTCGACGCTGAGTTCTATTAATTTTCTATGAATTTCCCTACCACCTAATTTCGATGTCATGCTCTCTTAATACAAAGTCCAATTTTTCGGTCGTCTGCCTTGCCGTTGACTTGTACTACTGAATTTCGGATACCTCCTTCGACATTATGCCCCTAGTAGCATTTATGGTTGGCGTTTCGTTGGGCCACCGTTGGCGGTATGCGTTGGGCAACCGTTAGAAATGTCGCCCTTTTTTGCAGTTGGGCCAACAGTCAGGGCCAACGTTGGGCCAACGATCATACCCAATGTAGGGCCAACGATCACGTGCAATGTCGGGCCAACGGGTACTACCCAACGCAGGGCCAACAATATTAAAGCCAACTAGAGGATTTTTTGTGTAGGGTCAATTAATTATATATATATATATATACAGGGTGTCCTAAAATTCGTGTACTTCCCAGAAATGGGAGGTTCCTTGGGTCATTTGAAGTGACATTTTCCTTTACAAAAATGACGCCAGCGGCTTTGTTTAGGAGTTATTAACAAAAAACACGGACCAATCAGAGCGCGGCTACAGCGGATTGATTCTGGCTCGGCCAATGGCGCCGCCACGCTAAGCGGGACCTGTCGCTGAGTCGAACTCCGTTCGCTATAGCCGCACTCTGATTGGTCCGTGTTTTTCGTTAATAACTCCTAAACAAAGCCACCGACGTCATTTTTGTAAAGGAAAATGTCGCTTCAAATGACTCAAGGAATTCGTCGTTGGTCCCAGTTGGTCCTATGTTGGGTATTCGTCGTTCGCCCTACGTTGGGCATTCGTCGTTGGCCCTACATTGGGAATTCGTCGGCAAATTGACATAATTTTTCTTCGTTGGCCCTACGTTGGGGATTTGTCGGCAAAACCACTAACCATTCCCCAACAAACTCCCAACCGTAGGCCACCGTTGGCCAACCGTAAATGCTACTAAAGTGTTCTCCTAATATAAAGTTCAATTTTCGAGATTTTCGGAATTTTTCGGCCGTCTGACTTGTCGTTAACTTTGTACTAGTGAATTTCGAAAATGTTCAACCGTCTAACTTATACTACTTTTCGGAAATTTTCGAAAATTGTCACAATTCCGAAGGTAGGTTTCCGAAAAGTAATATAAGTCAACCATAAGTCAGACGGTCGAAAATTTTCGAAATTCAGTAGTACAAGTCAACGACAAGTCAAGGACGAAAAGTTTTCGAAAGTTGAGTTTCAGTAGTACAAGTCAACGATAAGCCGGACGCTCGAAAATTTTTTGAAAATCGTAAACTAAGACTCTGTTATTAAAAGTTTTTTCGAATTTAAATAAACTTGCTTTACTTAATATTGTCAAAGATAATCTAATTCTCCTATCGCTTACTCATGTAAAAGGTAGGGAAGAAAAAACACATTAATTGTTGTAACTAATATTCTTTATTTTTCACCAAAACATGATGCTCTGCTCCCTGCTCGCTTCGCTCGCCAACCCTCGGGAAGGCAACCTGCTCCTCAAGGTTCGGTTCCCCTTCAAAAGGCAACCCACTCGTCAATTTTCGATTCTCCTTCAGAAGGCAACCCACTCGGCGTTTTACACTGCTCGTTTCTATAAAGCCATTTACATTTTGATGTATTTTTAAAAAATATTGATAAAGATACTTTTCAAATATCTACAGCATTGTATCTAGGTGCACGGTAGAGCACCAGCCAAGTTCTCGCATTACCTCCTTTTACACGAAACAACTTGGCCGTTTTTTAGAGGCTTGTA
>CM052337.1:23663124-23682111 GCA_028455595.1 Lasioglossum vierecki
AACGAACTTGGCCGTATTTTGTTTGATCTCACAACTTTTTACGGCCACAGAGAACTTGGCTCCTGTTTACAGGATGTTTTTGTTGGGATACTTACTACTGAGTAGATATACAATATATCCTACTCTCTGACAAATGTTTACATTTTCTTTGAAGGCTGCGGCACGAGAGTGCGAAAAAAATTTCTATAAAGCCTCTTATTAGCTTGTGTTTACATTTTGTGTAGATAATCAGTGAGAATCAAGCAAAGAAGTTTAATTGCGATTAAGATTTGTAAATTCATATTAATATTGATTCCTAAATTCATAAAAATAGTGTATGTATTATATTTGAATTCATTTTTATTAGAATGCCACGAGGCAAGTTATTAACAAGCGAAGAGAAGGCATCCATTGATGCTTACAATATATGGGATATTCTAATCGATCAATTGCGAAAAAAATTAATAGGTCATGTACTCTGATAAATAATTATATAAAAGTAAGCGGGGCATATGGTAAGAAACACCGTGCAGGTGGAAATCAAGAATTGACAAGAAGACAAAATTCATCATTGACGAGGTTGACAGCAAAGCAAATAAGAAATTTTCAAATAAGAAGAATAAATTAAAAATTTTGAAATAATGCACGTTTTACATGTGACAAATTTAAAATACAATATTCCTGTCATTCTAATGAATTTGTTACGAATGAACTTGCATATTATATGTGTCGATAATATCATTAAAATATCCTTACGGAATGACATACATCTAGAAGGTATAAAAATAAGGTGAATTATGACAACTTTGTAAGGAGTGCTAGATAGCTTCACCTCTACCGAGTCCAGTACTGCCGACAAACTTTTTTATGCACTCCGTCGCGATGCAGGAAGCGGTCATTGCAGCGACCCGTGCAGAATATGGGAAAACTTTCCGTCAAACTTTGCAGAATATGGGAAAAGTAGGGAAATTATGGTACGAATGTCTTTTTAACCTTGACAAAATTCGTTAAACCTTTTTCTTTAAACGCAGAGATGCATTACGTATACCCCAGCACCTCTGGGGGGGGCCGGAGTTATGTGGGGCTACCCCGAGGACCCTCCGGCCAGCCTACCCACTAAAACTGCACTTTCAACTAAGCTAATGTAAGGGGGCGGGGCAAGATCTCAACCAAACTCAACTGACCACCCCCTTAGCTAACAAAACTCCCAGGAGGAGTGGTTAGCTTCTCCTACCCTACTACAATAAGACCCCAAGTGAAGGGACCCGCTCGATGTCCCCGTCCCTGGAGCCTTCGAGTTGGGCTTCCCGGACCCCAGTTCGGTCCACCCACAACTCCCGGAGTCGCTACTCGGAGCGGCAAGAGGTGGCCCCTTAATGGGGTCCCCTGTCGCCGCCCGGCCAGGACAAAAAACGCCGACACCGGTAAGGTCGTCGAAGACGTCTAGGTACGCCCCGACTCTCCCCTCCCCACCCCACGCGTCACCCCACCGGAGTCCACCCCCCTGGAGATCAGGGTCAGTTCATTCCCCCGACTCCCCCATCCACCGCCCTCCGGGGTGAGGCAGTGATGGTATATTGCACGTCTTTTTCGCGCATGCGCGTCGATTTCAGCGTCAGCAAAGTACCAAGTTTGGCTAAAATGGGGTACCTTGGTCACCTCGCATAGTTTCGATATACAGCCCCTACTTTCCCCTTTACATAAGACGAATATACGTTACTGCTTTTCGACGCGCATGCGCGAAAAAGAGGTGCAATATACCATCACTGGGGTGAGGGCAAGACTACCCGGCGACGCCTTGGGTTACCCCGCCGCGCCGCCAAAAGGGACCCACCCTCCCCCCTCCCACTACGAGGGACGTCCCCCGTGTCGTTCCTCTTCCTCTCCTCGCCGCTCCCCCTCTCCTCCCTAGATTGGGGGGCAAAATTCATTAAACCTGCGCTATTTTAACAAGACATTGATTTTCACAATACCAAGAGCGGAATAGATTTTTTTGCAACATGCTGTACATTATTTCCCGTAGATTCATTCACGCTGATTTCAAATCTAGTCTCAAAATTTGTGTACCACCTCGTGATTTTGCAAAAAACCAAATTTTTTGTAAACAAAATTATTAAAATTATTTTTTCGTTGATATCCGATTGAGCTAAAATTTTTTTGGTGGTTTCATTCAGAAAGTATTGGGCTATTGCAAATTTATTTTTTTAACCTCGACCATCAACTGTATGGAGTCGAAAAATTTAAACTAATTCTTTTTTTACGATTTTTTCGACGAGCCGTCAAAGTAATTTAGATTTTTAAAAAAATGTTATATTTCTTGAAGTTTCTCCTGTAAAATGAGCCCTTAAGAGGGTACCATGCCTCCTGATTCTATTATATTAGATCAGTGTTACCAACCTGTGAGCTAAAATTTAAGGGTGGCTTCTCAATTTGTTTCTCGATTTTTTCCCCTTCTTTGGACGCTCATATTATTATATATAAACATAATCTCGTTAAATCATGATACTCGCGCGGAAACTGGTTGAATATCGTGAATTATTTATTATTGCTTGAAACCATATGGTTTATATAGCAGTACCGTAAATATTATGAATATTATCAATATCGCGAATGTTAAACCATAATAGTTTGTAAAAGCTTTATTTATAATATATTTACAGTGAAATCATTTGAACTACACTTTACTTAGCCTGTAGACGTGTGCCAAACGTTCGGTGATCCGTAGAAAAATATTTTCGGGACATATGAAATTAAATTCTGAAGAAATGTTACGTTTAGAAGCGTTTTCCTTTGAATTATCAGCTCTCGTGGTTAACAAACTAATTCGTGAACGTACGGTACGTATGCATTTCGTGGTCCATTTCTCGAGAAGAAAAAAAGAGAGAGAGAGAGAGAGAGAGAGAGAGAATAAAATATAATCGATTAATTCAATCCATCGAAAAACCATTCACAGCTATTTAATATCAATATATTGCAATATTTCAATATCTCAATATTTTAATATTTGAATATTCCACTATTTCACTGTTTCGATCATTCAGTTTTTAAATATTTCAATGTCTTAATATTTTACTATTTCACTATTTCAATATATCAGTACTTCAATATTTATTTTATCATCATTCAATATCTGCTTCGAATCCCCCACAATTTAAATTTTAAAACAACAATCGACAAGATTTCTTGATTCATTTATGAGAGACTTCCTCTTAATTCTTTTTACAATTAATTTAAACTTGATATTCTCAATTTAAATTAACTTTCCATAAAAATTATGTTAGAATAATTACGATTCTTAATTCTTTCTCTCGTCACGATTATTCTTCTTCAAATTAATTTAAAATCGAGTAATTTCTCTAAATTTCAATTTTAGAATGAATTAATTTAGACGTTTATACTCGTAACTTTCGAACTGTTGATCCTCGAGGATCGAGACTCGATTTCTCGCTTCTTCTCGGCCGAATTTACTGGATCGCATAGAAGAAAGGTGAAAATTTCTAGGAAAAAGGGAAAAATTTCTGGTTACGCGAGGACAAGTTTACCCTAACTCTTCGGATTCGCGGACCAGCCGCTTTCTTTCTCTTTATTCGTGTTTCTATCACTATTACTTTGAACTCTACGCTTCCTTCTGTCTGTATATAAATCAGAATCGAACACGTCCGAGGGAAATGAGAGAATCTGGCAGTCGAGAGCGGCATTTTGGAAATGTCAACGCAGCATAAATAAATAGAAGAAGAATCACAAATTCTCCAGCGAATTCGGTATGTCTCTGTGTCTGTGTGTGTGTGTGTGCGCGCGCGCGTGAGTGGAAGGTTGACAACGGTACAGGACGACTCATTGTTCCACTATTTTGAGAAATCTAATCCGCAGTCTAACAATGGAGTACGGACATTAACTTCTAGTTAACAGATTTTTCTTTGAAACGGACGGACTAGAATCTCAACGTACGCCGCCATTGTTCGAACGTCTACGCACTTGGAAAAGGAATGCGCGAGAAACTACTTACAATTAGTCCAGTCGCTAGGTACTTTTACCTACAAAGTATTCCGAACATAACGAAATTTGGACACGCCATTTAGGGGTACTCTGGGGTGTCGAATCTGAGTTTTCGGCCTCGAGGACCCTGTGCTAACTTGGGGAGGAGAAAAAAACAACGATTTTTATTACCTTGTTTTGGTTTTTCGTCTATTACTCAAAAACTATGGGTCCTAAGAACTTTTATTCATTTTTGGAAACAGCATTAAATTTCCTCCAAATTTCACTATTAAAATGTATTTTTTGATCCAATATGCACCGAGAGACGCGTTCAAAATTAGGAAATTAAGTGGCAACTGGCGAATATAGGAAAAGACAGAGAAAATTAGACTGGCCTTAATTTTTCTCCTATACCACAATTTTTAAGAAATTTGACTTTGAAAAAGAAACATGTTTTTCGAGTAGAAAAAGTTCTTAGGACCCATAGTTTTTGAGTAATAGGCGAAAAACCAAAACAAGGTAATAAAAATCGTGTTTTTTTCCCTCTCCAAGTTAGCACAGGGTCCTCGAGGTCGAAAACTCAGATTCGACACCCCGGAGTACCCCTAAATGACGTGTCAAAATTTCATTATGTTCGGAATACTTTGTAGGTAGACGCCTTTTTTCGACCTGCCGACTGGGCTAACTATAAAGATTATCACAAAAAGTATTGGAAAACGATATCTCATTGTGTCAATGAACGGTATGATTGTCATTCTCACAGTTATTCAGGTTTCTTAATAGTTTCTCTTTTTCAACATTCGTTTCGCACGTAACTCACAAACTCATTCGTATTGCTTATCATAACGTTATTAAGACAATACTTGTCTCACTCGAAGAGTCGACTTTGGAAGAACAACGGAAAGTTGTACAGTAATTAAGCAAAAAATTCTTAACGAGACAACTCTGTAGATAGGCGGAGATTTATTGATCCAATCTTTTCCCCGATTTTCTCGAAAAAGGTTTGCGTTACGAGAAAAAGTAATACGACATAAAAGACGCTGCCTGTCCTCATCCACAAGTTTCATTTAACATATTTTTCAGTACGATCAATACTTTCGCAGATATTAGGGCAAAATGATTCTACGAGCATTAAACGAAACATTTTAATGTTTGACCCATTTGGTTCGAAATTTTCCTCGATTATCTGAGAAACGGTGCGTGTTACGAGAAAAATTGATACAACATAAAAGACGCAGCTTCCAAAGATCATCTGGTTTTGTTTAACACATATTCCGACACGGTGAACGGTTTCGAAGATATTCGAGAAAAACGATTTTATCAAAATTAACACGCCGAGGAATGTCAATTTCTTAATGATAATGCTAACGCTGAGTTTTAACAGTAGACCATCATCCATCGAGTGTTCATTTTCGAAAACAAAGTATAGAAGTTCATTTTCGAAAACAAAGTGTAGATGTTTATTTTCGAAAATGATCTCGTCACATCAATTATCATACAATTCAAGATATTTCGCGAATTGTTTGTCTGTAGAACTTAACGTTGTTCTTCGAGTAAAACTAAAATTATTCTTTCACTTGAAGGAATGAGAAGCAAAAATCGATTATTTATAACGTAGTAGTGATATCGTATTACTAGGTAACTGAGATGGGCATGATTTTCTCTTCGATCGATCAGAACGAATAGAAACGTTGTTTGGAATGTTGTTCCATTTTTATAATGGTAATTCTGACTTTTTTCTATTAAATCTGTCTATGGAAGTGCTATTCGAGATTTTCCGTTCGAGGGATAAATTCTGCCCATCTCTGGAATGCAGCAAACGTTTTGAACAATCGATCGCAAATTTCATTGGATTCTTTAAATATCGATTAAACTGGAACTCGTCAAGAATCGAAAAAAATCATAAACAGTCCACCTAATAACACAGACGTCTATGAATTTTTTCAGAATTTTACGTTGCAAACTCGATTTTTTAAAAAATGAAATTGTTATAGGATAACCCAACCTCGTTATCTGGATTAGTGTTCCACACGGATTGTTTTATTCCTTCTGTTCTATTGAACGAAAAATTCTGAAAAAATTCAGGAGCATTGTAGCTAATGGTATACAGGACTGCGAATTATTTCAGAATTTTTCGTTGGAAGATCGACATTTAAAAAACCATCGAACTCGAGGCAAATTTGAAGAACCACTCTTGGTAGTAGTTTGGCACGGCCGTTCTCGAAGCAAAACGACCGGAGAAACGTCGAATAAATTTGCAAGGCTGTTTCGCGATCGATTGTTCATCCCTTGGTCACTAATTATTATTTGGAGGGAACGGTCGGCGACTAATACAGGATCAATATGCCTAAGTGGCCCCAGTAACCGTGTTTCAACGAGCAATTGGGGCTGCGGAGAAGTTATCGTGTAATTATCTGTTCTATGGCTTCCGCCTTTCGTCGCGGGCAGTAGGAGAGTTTATTTCGCGGTGGAATCGGCCATATTCCACCGTTTTTAGCCCCCACAATGTCGCGCCGATCGACCACGATCGATTTCTTTTTCTTCCAGTTTCTTCTTTCATCGACGAAGCTGCGGAAAGGTTCTGTCGAACGTCGTTCTCCCTTTCTTCGGAGTTTCTTTCAGCTTTGGATCAACGGTATCGATCGATGTCGATCAACACGAGCTGCTACACAGCCGTGGGGGCTCTGGATTGTCAATGCCACTTCGCCTTCTGCGCGAATATGTCCGCCCGCAGGTTTTGCGCGAAACAGATTCCCAGAATCTGAAAACGATAACGAGGTTAATTCATTTCGTAAAGAATTTTTGTCACCAGTTTAAATTAACAGCGATCTGTTGGATATCAAAATGGCCGAGATCTGATCGTTGGAGGGAAATAAGATGGCTGTTGATGATGAAGGTCACAAGAAGATCATTTTTTATACATCGAAATTATCCATCTACTTTTGAGTGAACGAACTTCAAAATTCTGGGGAAACTTCAAAAAAATTTTGCCTTTTTCCGATCTTATCCGATAAATTTCAACGAGAAGATGCGAGAATTTCAAGTCTTGATCCCAGAGGATCAATGGATCGAAAGATACAAGTGTTTAAAGTTGTTTGATTTCCACTGTTTTTAACGAGTCAGCGCAACTTTAAACACTCGCAACTTTTGAACCGTTGATCATCCAGGATCGAGCCTTGGATTTCTCGCATCTTCTTGTCGAGATCTACTGGAACATATGGGAGAAAGGTGACAATTTGCAGGAAAGACGGAACAATTTCTAAAGAAATTACACGAGGAGAAGTTCACTCAAATTGGGTTCAGGGAAGAAAGGTTGTAAGGCAACATTAACAACATTGCACGTTTTTTGTGAAATTGCAAAAATACAAAACACAACGGGCTACTTATTTCCCAGCAACTTCGGACGAAGCGAAATTTCCGAATGCCCGTTAAACTCTGTAACATGAATATATCGAAAAGAAAGGGTCGGTTTCGATCAGTCGCATGCAACAAGATATTTTTTTTGTCAAACGACGCGATGCACACACATGCCTAACTCAAGCGTACAAAACGGAGAAGATAGTATGAAAATGTAGCAGTTAGGGGGAAACTGTGCCGCGAGTTAGAAAGCTGAATTGATAAGTTTACAGTCCGTTGGAAATTTTCTACGTACGATACTGCGTAACAATGAATTATTTCAGAATTTTTCGTCGCGAAATCAAGTTTTAGAGAAATTAACTGGGTTACGGTATGAATTATTTCTTTTGTTCTGCTCACCGAAAAGGTCTGAAAAAATTCACGAGTGTTGTACCCAATAGCAAACACGACTGTGAATTATTTCGAAATTTTTGGTTACAATCTCAATTTAAAAAAAAAATTGAGCGTGATAGGGTCCCCGACCTCTCTACCTGAGTTATACTATATCTTATTTCTTCTATTCTGCTGAATAAAAAGTTATGAAAAAATTCATGAACGTTCTCCTTCACAGTATACACGACAGTGAATTATTTCAGAATTTTCGGTTGCAAGATCGAGTTAAAAAAAAAAAATCGGGAAGCATAGAATTGTGATAATACCCCGAACTTTGCTATGCGGGTTACTTACACTATGATTTATTTCTTCTGTTCTGCTCAACGAAAAAGTCTGAAAAAATTCACGAGCATTGTACCCAATAGCAGACACAATTGTAAATTATTTCAAAATTTTTGGTTGCGAGATAGATCTTTGAAAAAATCCGGAAGTAGAAAATTGTAATAGGACCTCTAACCCCATTATCTGGATTAGGCAACACACGAATTATGATTTATATCTTCTGTTCTGGTTAACCGATAATTACGAAAAAAATCACGAACGTTCTATCTAGTGTCACGCACAGTGATGAATTATTTCCGAATTTTTGGGTTGTAAGATGAATTTTTAAAAAAATCAGGAACCACAAATGGAATGGGTATTGGCGAACTGACATAGATCGTAGACCTCCATCGCGCTTAGTTCGCGGGATCGCTGTGTATCGATTCGTGTACTTGTCGATCGCAGCACGAAAGGACTGTTAGAAAAATGAAAGCGTTTCAGGCCTGACAGAATATCGGAATGATGCGTATAAACAAAATGGAAAACAATACCTGTGCGAACGTTGTACAAATCGCGCCAGTCGCAATCAGGAGGAGATTTCGTTCGACCCATTCTTCCCCGGCCTCAATACAACCTTTTTCATAAATCAGTTTGTCAACGTTCTGGAAAACAAAGGCGGTCGACTGCTTTCTCAAAATCTCGCGGAAACAAATTCGTCGTATATAATTTAGTGAACAGACCGAGAAGGTGGAACACACACTTCGGAACATAATATCGAGAACAGTAATAATGACTTCGAGTTAATATCGAACTGACTTAGATCCGGGCACTTCCGGTCGCGCTTAGCTCCGCGACTTCGATACAAGTCGTGATTATTCGATACACTCGACGAGCTCGTACTTACCGTTTCCGAACGAGAAACGTACATTTTCTGTCCTTCGTTAGTGACTGTATACCGTGTATATGTGCTGGTTAATAATATTCTCAGCTCCCCTAAGTACTTACTTGCTGCGCATGGTCGTCCAGACGCTCGTTTGCCCGATTAAGGTACGATATGCAAATACATACTGGTCTCGCGACGTGATTCGACTGGTTCACGGATTACCAGACCAACTGAGAAATCGTTAAGTAGTGTGCTCGAAGCGGATCAAATCAAAACGAGAGTAAATACTTAATCAACGAGTACATACACGTCACATTTACATGCGACAACTGCGAACCGCCATTTAAAACAAACGAAACGGGACCATTTTCGGAAGTTGAAACTTTCTCATACCTATAACGATATCTGCAATTGCTTTTATCATGATTATTTAATAATAATATCGATATCAATGTCTCTCAATAACTCGTCATGTCACTAGAAATAAAATTCTTCAGCATTTTTCAAAGTTTTAACTAGGACCCAATAGGAATCATCATTTAAATTTTATACTTATTTGGAAACGATTCCTGACGTCATTTCGAGCAACTTTTCCCATTGCAGCAATCTTCTTCTTCGTTCAGGAGTTATTAGTGAAAAACGCAGGCCAATCGGAACACGGTAATGGCGGATGGTGAATCAGCTGGGAGTGCTGTGATTGGTTCCGCGTTTTTCGCTAATAACTCTTGAACGGAATGTTGGAAAAGAATTTTGCAAAGAAGAAAGTTGCATAGAATTGCCTCGGGAATAATTTCTAAGTGAGTACGATACTCTAAATGTTGTTAAAATATGAAAATGGACGAGCTCGAATGTTTACGATGCGAAAAGGCTACACGGAAAAAGAGAAAGTTTGAACTTCGAGTTAGCAGGGGCGATACGACACATTCATTTTAGAGTCTACCTGTAAAACCATAGTGCTGACAACAGTACCAGCGACAGGTACGAGATTTAATTCTAGCCACTCCTCGCCTGCTCTTAGACAACCTCTCTCGAATATACTCCTCTCTCCAGTCTGCATTCCCCGGGGATAAACAGAAACCATTTTGAGACAAACTGTGACACACAACTTGAACCGGCATGTTTTACTTTATAGCGAAATCGATATCGTTTAAATATAACGACCTTTGAAAAACTAATTTTTCCGCGTCGCAAACTTAGAGTGACTTTATCCTAGCGATATTCCAAAAGTGGTAAAGCGATCGCGAGTGGGCGACAATAATCTATGACAATTTAGGGAATCGTTGATCAACGACTGCAGGCGAGTAAGTAACGCTAAGAGAATTTCTAAGAGAAAGAAATTTATGTACACGATAAGTAAAATGACTAGTTCTATCTCCGCGTGTAACTGTTTTACGGTGTAGTAGAGAACGTTTACTTACGTAGCTAGGTTTCCTAACGTCGTAGCCACACTGTTTATTTTTAATGATTTCCTGGAAGAAGAAGAACAACGAGATTAAAGTCACAAAAACATACATCGAAATTCGTGTTACGACGTGAATGAAATTCAAAATTATAGAAAAACTTGAAAAATTTTTGCCTTTCTCCTATCTTATCTTGTAAATTTCAACGAGAAGATGCGAGAAATCCAAGTTTCAATCCCGGATGATCACTACATCGAAAGTTACGAGTGTTCGAAGTTGAGTGATTCACAGATTTCGACAGGTTAGATGTCTTTGAACACTCGTAACTTTTGAACCGTTGATTCTCCAGGATCGAGACTTGGATTTCTCGCATCTTCTCGTCGAGATCTACTGGATCGCATAGGAAAAAGGTGAAAATTTTGTACCGTAACTTTTCTCGGATTCGGGTAGACGACTCTGGTGTTTCTATCGAATTTGATCGGTGTAATTACATTTGGTTTTCGTTTACAACAGCTAAAAGGCACACCACACGCTTCCCTCGAGCCAATATCGCTCGACGAACAATTGAAATAATTGTTACGATCCCAGTCTTTAGGCCCTTCGATGCCGCAACACTGCAACTGCGAAACAGAAAATTGTTCAGACCCCAACGAATTGTTTGTAAAATAGTTTCTCTCGAATATTTTCGAAACTATTTACCACGTCGAAAAATGTGTCAGACAAAATCTGTAGATCCGGAAAGACCGCATCTTTTATGCGCTATGTATTACTTTTCTTCGTAGATCAAACGGTTTTCGAGAAAATTCAGAGAAATGTCAGCGAGGTGTTGCTTGCCTCGTCTATAATTCAATTGATGTTCATAAAAAATTTTTTTTCGAATATCTTCAAAACTATTAGCCGTGTCGAAAATTGCTTGATCCGAAACCTGTAGATCAGGACTGACTGCGTCTTTTATGTTGTCTTACTTCTCTTCGTAGAATTAATGGTTCTCGAGAAAATTAGGAAAAATTTCAGCGACGTATCAGCTGTCCCCGCTCGGCAGTTTTACTCAATTTTCTCGAAAACCGTTCATTCTACGAAGAAAGGTAGTAGAACGTAAACGACGCAGTCTGTCCAGATCTACAGGATTTGTCGGACACATTTTTCGACCCGATAAATAGTTTCGAAGATATTCCCAAAATTATTTTAACGTTTAATCGTGTTGGGTCGTCAGGCAAGATAAGCAACATATCGCAGAAGTTTTTCCGAATTTTCTAGAAAACTGTTTGTTCCACGAAGAAAAGTAATACAATATAAAAGATGTAGCCTGTCCAGATCTACAGGATTTGTCTGAAACAATTCTCGACGCGGCAAATAGTATAAAAGATATTCGATAACTTATGTTGCCATGATGTCTACCCAATCCTCCTGAATCCAATCGATGAGATTCTGCTGATCGGGATCCTCTCTGTAGTGAATGATAAACCCTTGGAAGCCACCAGCTGCCTGCGACTTGATCTGTCGTTGGAATCAACGTGGTAATGAATGGATACAGCGTTATCGTTTCTGTTTATCGAGAAACTCGAAATAGATTGTTATCTATTCTGAAACTCACCCAGTCTTTAAAGATGAAACCTAGGACGCCAACGGCCATTTCCATTAGCAACAATAACGCCAGGAATATTGCATACTAGAACAGATGTATGCATTCAAATGTACGTATCATTTCCAACGACTTTTCCCTTTGTGAGAATTTTCTCCGAGGCTCCGTTCACGAATTATTAACGAATAAATGCGGGCCAATCGGAGTGCGGTTATGGCGGAGAAGCCCCGCCCATTGAAGCTTTGATTGGTTGCGCGTTTTTCGGCAATAACTCTCGAACGGAGCGTCGGAGAACAATTTCACAAAGGAAAAAGTTTCTTGAAATGACATCGAGAATCATTTCCATGTGAGCACATCGTTTTCGGGAATTTTTTTGTGAGATCTTCGGGACTTTTTGGGAGTTCTTTGGTACTTACTGCAGCTAAGAGGCACGTATTTTCCCTGAGTGCGCCGACAGACCCCGTAAATCCAATGACAAACGTTACGGTACCTGTAGCGTGGATTATTATTCACAAAGCGTTCAAATATTTAAAGATAGTCGTTGACTTTTCGTGGCCAAGGCAATTTTTCAAGTATTACATCTGTAACTCACCGACTAGAATAAGTATGAACGCTGGATCGAGCGCCACGTTCGTCAGACGGGACAAGTTGTTGAACGTGTTCTTCTCGGTCCATGCCCACACACCCACAGCCATGATGCCCAAACCCAACCACTAGAAACAAAAAAAACAAACAACTACTTCATTATCATTTTTATGATCGAACATGGAGCTTTGTTCTTGTCGACAATTTGGTTCGGGGTCCTATCATGATCTTGTGCTTTGGATTTTTTTTCGGAATCAACGCTGCGACCGAAAATTTGCGAAAAATTCACAGACATCTGTGTTATTAAGTAGAATGCTCTTGAATTTTTTCGTAACTTTTTGTTAACTAGAACGGAAGAAATAAATTATAGTGTAACCCAGATATCGGGCTTGGAGACTCTATCACGATGTTATGCTTTCGGATTTTTTAGAAAGTTCATTTTTCAACCAAAAATTCTGAAATATTTCACAATAGTGTACACCATTCAGTAGAACGTTAATGAATTTTAGGGCAGTCCTTTAACATCAAAACTTGTTTCTACGACCCTAAAACTGTTCCATTTATACTCGATGACATATAATTAAGAGATGTGAATTTTGTCCAGCTGCTTGCGATTATGGCTGCATTACGCGTCGCATCAAATTACCTAAGTTCATTCTCGCAGAAAGAGAACCTGTGCAAGCATCTTCGTGAGAAAGTGCAGGTCTGGTCCTCCGAATACACACATGACATCAAGTTCGACGCGGTGTTTGACGGGCGCAGGTGAAACACGATAGTCAGAGAAGCTGCTCATTGGCTGTCAGAAATTGGTATCGACACATCTGGATAATTTCCCAGGGGGCGTTAACCTATGACTTACGGACTAGCAGGGCTGACAGAGCTCTGTGAATCTAATATTAAAAATCTAATAATCTCCGTAATCATTTTCCGTGTAGAATGAGAAATGAAAATTCCGAAAAAAAATGATACAAATTCCGGATACCAATCCACGTGTTATGAATTTTTTCCAGATTTTTCCGTTGCGACCTCTGCTCATGAAAAATGAAGAACCCGAGAAAATCAGCATTTTCTCGATTTCTTCGAAGTTTTTGATTTTTCACAGACAGGATTTTCAATTTAAAAATCACCGCGTATAAAACCACGCGCGATGGAAGTGAAACTTCCTGCAGTTTAGTAATGTTTAGAAGTAAATTATTATTGGAACTGGTAAATAATCCTAATTAAGCGACAACAAGATCAGGAACTCTCGACGCAGTATTTGCAAGATTGAATTAAAAATATTTATATCAGATTTTAGCTATCACAAGCCAATTGTTTGAATGATAGGATCAAAGAAAATCATATAAAAAATAATGAACGAACAAAAGGGTCTAACAGACTAAGAATGGTAAATCGGCCCTACCTTGGATTTTTATTGAAATTGTGGGGAAAACATTGATTTTAGGTTGAAAGAGACAACCCCCTAAAATTTCAAGTCTCTAACCCTTCATACAGGGTGTCCCAAAATTCGTGTACTTCCCGTAAATGGGAGGTTCCTTGGGTCATTTGAAGCGACATTTTCCTTTACAAAAATGACACCAGCGGCTTTGTTTAGGAGTTATTAACAAAAAACACAGACCAATCAGAGCGCGGCTACAGCGGATTGATTCTGGCTCGGCCAATGGCGCCGCCACGCTAAGCGGGACCTGTCGCTGAGTCGGACTCCGTTTGCTCTAGCCGCGCTCTGATTGGTCTGTGTTTTTTGTTAATAACTCCTAAACAAATCCGCTGGTGTCATTTTTGTAAAGGAAAATGTCGCTTCAAATGACCCAAGGAACCTCCCATTTCCGGGAAGTACACGAATTTTGGGACACCCTGTATAAGGATTATACATATGAGAGTAAATACTCTTAACTATATCATTTTTTTCTCGGTTGTTAATTAAGGTATTCCGATAAAAAAAATCGCAAATACTCGTACTTACGTTTTTTATAACATGTATTTTTTCACAATTGCGATCAAATTATTAAGGGTAGACAAAAATATTTAAATTTTTAGGGGTGGGAATTTCAAACAACCCGTCGAGTGACCACTTTCAAAAAATTTAACAACGATGTTCTGTTACCTATCTAATACGTACAAAAGTTGCAAGATGGTCGGAGGAGTGGAACATAGTTTTTTTCTGATATTTTTTAATGTATCAGAAAAAATAAGGGTCCCGCGGAAAATTGAACTACCCCACGCTATAGAGCAGACTTTTATCCTGAGAAACCACCCTGTCACGTTGCGAATGTTGACGTTTTTACCGAACCAGGAAGCCAAATATCATCGCGGAACACGAGTCGCTGCCAGTGACACTCTCCACTAGAGCGAGCGTTCTACGGAATACGGCGCGGCGGACGCCATATATTCGAATGTGACCCATATACGATCCAGTGCGGATCAGTAGTGATCAGTGTATACATCAGTTAGTTGCAAGTCTCGTGAGTTATGGAATTATTTCAATATGCATCTCCATGAATGCATAAATTTGACATACAATTCGATTCCTTGTGGAACTTTTTGTGTAAGCAGTTTAAATCTATATAATAAAAATCAAATGCTGTTCGTTGGTCACGAGATCACGGGAGAACAGTTGGACCGATTTGGCTAATTCGTTTTTTAAATGTTAGTTGTAGTCTGAATCAGTTTTTTAGATTTAAAAAAATTAGAAAAGTCGTATGTTATAGATATCGACATTTTGAACCTAACCGAACCTAACCAAACCTCACTCTGTTCGAATAGTTTTAGGATTTTAGTTGTCATCCAGAATTTGAAATAGTACTGGAAAAATGATACGAACAGAGTGAGGTGTGGTTAGGTTGTAGAGGGGGCGGAGAGGGCCGGTCTGACGGCTGGCCCGACCACGCGTACGAAATACCAAGAGTAGTCTTTCAAAATTGAAAGCTTACCCTATATGTATACCCAGGTAGCACAAACACATCTCCAAGATATCTGCAAGATATCTTCTACGTCTTCAACACATCTTTAACACGTCGTTCTCATATCTTTGTTACTAAACTGAGAGACTTTGAGATGTCTCTCATAGATCTTCCTGACATCTTATAAATGTTTTTTTTAAAGATGCCCAAACAGATGCCAAAAAGGTGTATCTTTAAGACGACTTTTTGGCATCTGTTTGGGCATCTTTTCGGCGTCATTTCAGCGGCCTTTTAGGCTACTTTTATACATCTTTTATACATTAATTTAGGGGTATTTCAGGCATCTTTTAAGCGTCATTTTAGGTATTTTCAGGTATATCTTAGGCGTTAGATTATGTTAGGAAAAAGGCGTAGAAATAACGTACAATACGAACATGTTTAAAATAGACGAACAAACATATTTTGTATATATACATATATACAAATTAATTAAAATTACATTATTAAAAGTAAAATAATGAATTATAATATCTGCGGATGCTGTCTGATTCGTCTTCTTCAAATGATGGACCTGCTGCAGATTTTCGGTCAGCAGTATCCGCTAAAGCTGGTGGTGGTCCATAAGCGCCTTTAGCGTAGCAATCTGCCTTGAGTGGCAATTGCAGCAGCTTCTTGACTCCTCCTGCCTTCTTTCATACTCTCTGCCTCTGCTTGTGAGTAGCGATTCCTCGCTGGTGGCAGTAAGCAAAAATAAAATGTTTTATAGAAAAAACATATACTAATTACAGTAAGAGGATGAGATGTACAGCTGACAGATTTTCCCGCACTCGTATGACTTGCCACTTTACTTCTTCTTCGGCGATGACCATGTTTTCAGTTTATAGGCAAGGATTTCGCGTGAACTATCCACTTACGACTTTTTGCGTTTGTACAGTACTTGGGCACATAACCAGGTTTAATAAAATTCACTTGTACATATATTCGACACGATGGGTACACATTGAGATCTCACTGATTGCATGCTCAAGAGATCAATTCAATTCGCTCGAGTCGCGCGACGCTGTATCCGTTGTAGGCTCTATAGGTGGCAGCGCTTCTAGACGACACACATCGATACATTCTAATATTTTAACACAAAATATAAGTACCAGTGTAATACTTGTATAAACGATTGTACTATACCTAATATTATTGACCTATGTATAATCATCCATACTGTTGGAACAGAAGGCTTTTATAATTTATAAAAACCACGTCTTGAAAAATACATCTTTCATACACCTGAAGATATCTTTTTTGGAGACGTAGTTTTCACATCTGAAATGGGGCATCTTCCCTCATCCATAAAAACGACGTCTCCAAAGGGGTGCCTTTTACACGTCCAAAAAGGTGTACTTTTTCAGACGTAGTTTTGATGGTTGGAGAAAAGTGCCTTCTTTGCATTTCATTTCTGACGTAAAAACGACATCTCCAAAGAGGTACCTTTTACACGTTCAAAACGGCGCACTTTTTCATACGTAGTTTTGACGGTTGAAGGAAGGTGCCTTTTATGTAACTTATTTCTGACGTAAAAACGACATCTCCAAAGAGGTACCTTTTATACGTCCAAAAAGGCGTCTTTTTGGATACGTCTTTTTACGTCAGAAATGAGACGCATAAAAGGCACCTTCCACCAACCGTCAAAACGACGTCTGAAAAAGTACGCCTTTTTGGACGTGAAAAGGCGTCTTTTCAAGACGTAAGACGTAAAGACGTAAAAATGACGAGAAAATAATATCTATCAGGCATACTGTCTGTGCTACCTGGGTATGTATCACTCTACAAAAAGTGAGACCGACCCTGTTTTTTCTATCATCTCCACACGTGTTTAAAAAAAACAGTAAACTGACGCTGCGTCGAGGCAGGCTTACGTTGCCGAGCTGGGGGAGGGGGGGCGGGAGCTGACCCCGGACCCCAGGGGGGATGAGTTAAACTGCCCCCGTGATGGCCCGACATCCAATGAAGACCTGTTTTCCGGTCACCGGTGAAAGGGTGTCGGCTATCTGCTGGAGGCGGGCTCCGGTGGAGTGTCCGTGGGGTTGGAGTGACGCGTGGGGTGGGGTGGGCAGAGTCGGGCGCTCGAGACGCTTTCGACGACTCTCCTTCACCGGTGTCGGCGCCTTCATGCCCTAGCCGGGCGGTGTCGGGAAACCTCTTAGGAGGTCTCCTCTCACCGCTACGAACAACGCACGAAGGCTCCGGGAGTTGTGGGCGGACCGAACTGGGCTTCGGGAAGCCCAATTCGAAGGCTCCTAGGATGAGGGTCCCTCCGCCTGGAGTCTTATAAAGTAGGGTGGGGGAGCTAACCATTCCCCTGAGGATGCTTTTCAGCTGAGGGGGTGGCCACTTGAGTTCGGTTGAGATCCTGCCCCTCCTCTAACATTAACATTAGCTTAGGTGGGTGTGCGGTTTTAGTGGGTAGGACTGGCTGGAGGGTCTTCTGGACAGTTCCACGTAACCTCGGTCCCTCCCCCAGGGGGACTGCGGTATGCGTAACGCATTTCCGCAAATAAAAAAATTAAAAGGCTTACGTTGCCACGGAGCGTGCGCGAATGCGGTAAATTCAATTTAATACTAGCAATAGTTTTTTGCAATTATCTCGAAAACTAAAACCGAGAATGTTGTCATCGACAATATATGCCAAGTTCAAGGTCATCGGAGCTACCTCCCCTAAACGTAAGATTTACCCTATTAGGTTTAGGACATATGAAGATTGTAATATGCTCGAAAGTATTCGAGCGTCACCTGTCCCAAAATGCGGGAACCAGGGCGACGGTACCGACGACGGGTTCTCACAAGGGGAAGCCGCGGTTGATGGGCCACGGATTTTTCTGAAACTTGCAGTATTTGAAGATGTCTTCGCGAAATGTAATTTAGCAAAGCATTAGCGTGCGCTTCTCAAGATTTTCCGAGAAAATTGCATTTGAAAATCGGTTCAAACGTTCATAAGGAATATTGAGGAGTTCACGGGTCTAACAAGAAGATGAGTAGCCGAAGGTGTACCGAGAAATACTAGTAATCGATAGGTTGTTGGTTCAACTCCCGCAATCTCGATAATTTCTTTTTTTTCTTGAATTTGATACCTACCTCAATTTTAAGCCTAAAAAATCTATTTTTTATAAGTTTTTATTTTTTACCACGTTTATACTGGCTCGCTTTCTTGTTTGTTTGTCTGTCGGTGACAAATTTTGCAACTGATTTTAAACTAACTTCCTGATGAGTTAGAGACTTGAAATTGGATACATGGCTCAGAACTGGATGAGAATGCGTTATTAAAAAAATTTAAAGTCTATCCGTTTCGGAGAAAATAACAACTAACAAAAACATCCTGTAAACAGGAGCCAAGTTCTCTATGGCCGTAAAAAGTTGTGAGATCAAACAAAGTACGGCCAAGTTCGTTAGCTCACAAATACCTCTTACAATACTGAAAAAAGCGTTTGTAAAAATTAGTTTAAAAGAACGCTATTTAATTTTTAAAGAGTTACATGGAGGGCCAAATTATTCATACTTGGCCGCTACCAAACATCTTTCATGGCCATTGGTTTAGAAAGTAACGGCCAAGTATGAATAATTTGGCCCTCCATGTAACTCTTT
>CM052337.1:23682211-23702496 GCA_028455595.1 Lasioglossum vierecki
AGGAGGTAGTGCGAGAACTTGGCTGGTGCACTACCGTGCACCTAGATTTCGAGAAGACATCTTCAAATACTGCAAGTTTTAGAAAAATCCGTGACCAATTAACCGCAGCTTCCCCTTGTCAGTCTATGTTGTGAGACACACAGCTTATAGTGTTACAAAAATATTACTTTCTACATAGTAATAGGTGGTTCTCTCAGTTGCCCCACCCTCTCCGGTACTCCCAGTATACAACAAAGGTCAAAACTTTTATGCTCTAAATGTGACACTCTATCGATCTAAAGTATAAAAAAAATGAACATTCCATTTAAAAAAAATTGAGGTGACCGCCAAATGTCCAAAGTACCTCCACCTGCAAAAAACTATTATCACCATATTACAGCCCCTGTTTTCCCATGCACCTTTTGTTTCGAAAACTTTTCTGCTATTATCATACTTTCGGAGTTATTGCAAGTGGCTGTCCTCACTCTGTATATGATAGCTGCCTATGATACGAAAACGCGTAACGCGCTGGCCTTACCCACCGCTCGGGTATAAATATACTATCTCTATCTTTCTATCTCTCTATAATAAAATCGTATCTGTCTGTATGTTTGTAACGGCATCAATTGAGAACGGCTCAACGTAGAAAACTGCTGTTTGGACCGTTAGACGCGGCGTTTCCTCGGGAAGGTTTAAGACCCAAAGAGCATTCGAGAAAAATGTAATGGCTCAAAAGTTGTGACGTAATTACCACTTTTCCCCCTCTTTTCAGCACGTTTCTGCTTATAACTTTTGATCGGATGGACCTTTTCGAATGCGGTTTGCTCTAAAACCTTCCAGAAACAAAGACAGAGATAGAGAGAGTCGGAGAGAGAGAGAGAGAGAGAGAGAGAGAGAGAGAGAGAGAGAGAGAGAGAGAGAGAGAGAGAGAGAACTAGAGAGCAACACGAAAAGCGAAAAATGGAATTGAACGAAATAGATTATCACAAACACGTTCAGTATGTACATGCTTTTAAAAAAAATACTGTGCCACAGCAACGCGTGGCGGGGAAAAACTAGTATAGTATATAGGGCAGCGGCAGGCAAGCGTCTAACGCGCTGGCCTTACCCACTGCTCTCGATGAAGAGAAGAGGAGTACAGGCGCAACCCCCACTTTTGACCGTTACGATTTTTTGTGTCGCGAATTCTGTGACGCGAATTAGCCTTACACCCTGCCAAACGAAGTTTCATTTCAAAAATCGTAAACAAATCCCGGGATGTGTACTTGGACGTCGCGCATGTGTCGGATTTTTTCTGACTTCGCAAATTCTTGATACTCTATAGGACGTTGCGTCGGACACCTTCGACACGCTGACAGTCTAATTCATTTTGAGAAGAAAATTGCCGCGTAATGGTTCTTGCGTCGCCGCGACGTTAGTCGAGCTTTTATTACGCAAGCACGCAGCCGTGCAAGTGGGTCAAATATGGAGGGCTGGATGATGCGCATGGATGCGTAAGGAGGGTAAGTGCACCAATGCTGTTCTTGCATCCGTGTCCTCAATCGCTTACGCTCTAAGTTTCCACTTAAGTTCTAGATGAGATTCAGGAAGCCACTTGCGACACACAGTTCTACTCCAAATTCCTCGATCGGTTCCACTTAACACGTTGTCTTCGACAAACTACCGGACATATTTCTCGTATCACTCCATTTCTTACGTATAGTCAACGGCAAGCGATTCGTGTAAACACTTTTCCAGAAACATTTGTGTATTTATATTGCCGATTGCTCGTTCGATAGAGCTGCGAGAAAAAGCATACCATGCACAACCCTATATGTATGGGGTAAAATCGTAAAATCAGTTTTTCCCACGTTTTCACTAGTTAATCGTGTTTAGAAATTCGGAGAAAAATCAGACACGTGTCGCACACTCGAATATACATATACTCATGAATTTTTTCAGATTTTTAAATTGAATATTTTTCCCGTGAAAAATCGAAAATGGTCTAAGGGACTGAATAACGAATAGGGGAGAGATCGTTTCCAAATGGAAAACGTTCGAACCGAGACGTTTCGAGTTTCAATATTGTAAATATGTCAAATATTACAAAGAAATATTGCAATTACTGTGATTAAATATTACAGATATTGTAAGTACGTATTGCAAATGTCGCACATGAATGTTGTAAATGTTACAAATATATACTTAATGTAACCATTGCGAATATTGCAAACAAATATTGTAAAATTGCACATAAATTTTGTAAATATTGCAACTATTGTGATTAAATATTGAAATTATTGCAACTAAATATTGCAAATGATGCAAATAAATATTGTAAATGTGTCAAATATTGGAAATAAATATTGCAAATAAATGTTGTAAGTATCGTAACTATTTCAAATAAACACTGTAAATATCTACATTATCGTAGAATAACATTTTCGAATTCTTTTTTGAACAAATCTGAAGTGGAACGTGGAACGAAATAAAACGTACAAAAAAACAAACGGCAATAGAATAAATCAAACTGCAAATGAAATGCTGTCGAATCTTCTAAATCAGCATTTCCAAAAAATCTCCATAAACGGATAACCATATAAGAGCTCCTCGATCTAGTCACTAGGGTCCTCTATCCGAGCGAACAATCATTGTCAATGTATTTTTGCATCTATCACGAACAATCTACACGCTCTCCCGAGGTCCTTCAATGCCTCGATCAATTCCTTACGCATTCCCAACAATAACAGTGCTCCACAGAACGAGAAAAAAAGAACAATTTCTACTCACCCAAAACATCACGTTGAATCCGAATATCACGTACTTCAGGCAGCAGCTCACTTCGCTGGTGTCCCTTCTGTACTTGCGTACGGCAGGCATGGCGGCCACACATCTATCGAAACGTCGCCGTTTCGAATCATGCGTGCACAGAACACACAGAGCCGAGATAACCACCTTGCGCGCAATCAGAATAACAAAGAAAAACAAACACTCTCCTCTCTCGAGGGCGAAACCTGTCACAGGTGCGACGTCATGGCCACCGAAATTCAATTCCTCCTCTGCACTGGTCCGTGTGTCCACTTTTTCCCCGAAGAGGAAAACGCCGGCTCTCTGATCCTCGGTTTTCCTTGTTCGAGTGACACGGAAAGTCGATCAGCTGATCGGAATAACGCGTCGAAGAACAATTAGAGGAACCTTCATCGTCATATCACGATCCGGACGAATCGCTCTGCCCGTAGCTGCCTCCAGACTGGAGCGGGTTTCCTTCGGGCTGGCTTTCCAATTTCCTCCCCTCTACGCCCCGACACCGGAATAAACCTGTTTGCATGCCCCACCATCGCTCGATGCCTCCTTTCGCCCTTCCATAGTATTTATTTCCCTCCCAAGAGAGATAGAGAGAGATTCATGATTTTCGTTGAACTGTGGAGTCCTTGTTTCACTTTCTATGGCAGGTGCTTTTCAGCCTGTGTTGTGTGTGTGAGTGTGTGTGGGTGTGTGTGGGTGAGAGAGAGAGAGAGATCGATATAGTTGCTATCCTTGTCAATCGATTATGTGTAGTCTGTTGCTGTTTCTCTCCTTCCTTATTAGCTGGCAGAAACACCCTCCTAGACAATTGTGATAACGCTAATCGTAAGTAGGAAACAGAATTGACGTGATGAACGATGGGGACCGGATTAAGCTCCATGAAAAATCGCTGTATCGTTATTCAAAATGCTGAATATCGTAATATTGAGAGTCTATATATTGTAAAATTGTTCATCGGTCTTGTAAATATTGCAATTGGTGTGATTGAATATTGCAATGTAACCATTGGAGATATTGTAAATGTAGCATGCATCGCAAATGAATCATGTAAATGTTGCAATTATTGTAAATAACTATTGCAAAATTGCATATAAAGTTTGTAAATATTGCAATTGCTACGATTGAATATTGCAAATATTGTAAATATTAAAATTATTCTAAGTAAATATTGCAAATGTTGCAAATAAATATTGTAAAATTGAAAATATCACAACTAAATCTTGTATACATTGCAACTATTGTAAATGAATATTGCAAATGAATCTTGTAAATATCGCAATTACTGTGATTTACTCTTGCAAATATTGTAATTGTTGCAAATGTACAGTGTAACCATTGCAAAGTTTGGAAATATTGCAAATATCACAACTAATTCTTGTAAACATTACAAATATAATATATAAATATAACTTCTATATAAATAAAAATCAAATGTTGTTCGTTGGTAAGCGCATCATTTGAGAACGACTTTTCAAATTTCCCGCTCTATAATTTAGAATATATCAATATACATATTCATAATATTGAATCAAATTCAAATTTCTCGCTCTGTAATTCGTAATATTTATAATATTCAAACCAATTTCAAATTTCTCGCTGTATAATTCACAATATATCGATATATTTATAATATTCAAACGAATTTCAAATTTCCCGCTCTGTCGTTCACAATATTCATAATATTCAACCTATTTAAAATTTCCCGCTCAGTAATTCGCATTATATTCATATTTCAAATTTCTCGCTCTGTAGTTCACAATATATTCATAACATTCAAACCAATTTCAAATTTCCCGCTCTGTAGTTCACAATATATTGATAACATTCAAACCAATTCAAATTTCCCGCTCCGCAATTCGCAACA
This sequence comes from Lasioglossum vierecki, assembly GCA_028455595.1. Lineage (NCBI taxonomy): Eukaryota > Metazoa > Arthropoda > Insecta > Hymenoptera > Halictidae > Lasioglossum > Lasioglossum vierecki. The sequence goes on from CM052337.1 coordinate 23,686,839, forward strand.
TGGCGTGAACTATAGAAAAACCAATAACAGAGGGAATTCTCTCTCAATAATAACAACATGCTGAAACTTTAACCACAGATAACTTGAAAATGGACATTCTTACCATGAAATTTTAATTAAACAGCGAAGGTATGCTCATGAATATCTTTACAATCAAAAGCTCGTATACATTACCGAACAATTATTCCACGGGGTTACGTTCTCCAATTGTGCCTCCAATAATATCAAACATTGTTCAATTTCCACAGAAGTGAATTATAACAATTATACAAACTCTCGCTATTATCGAAATGTCGGACGAAACAAAGTCAATATTGAAGGAAGCTTACCAACTGCTTCGCCAGAAGGAATACTTGAGCGTAGTTAAGAAATGCAAGAAGATTCTACGCAGGAACGAGAACCATTTCGATGCACTGCTGGTGTTGGCTTGTGCGATGCTCAGTCTGGACGAGCACAAGTTGCAGGTGCCGATGGTACTGGAAAAGGCGATGCAGATCAAACCGGATAGTCCAAAGCCGTGGCAGGGTTTGATTACCTACTACGAGGAGAATCTTGACGACAATGAGTCTCGTGACAAATTGATATCATCCTACTGCAAACTGTTGCAGATCGATAGGTACAATGTTCTCTTATATTTTTTGTAAAACGACTGCGGAGCTTTACGCGTTGTTTACGGCTTCCGGAAATGTCGAGAGAATGTTGGAACACGAAATTACGCAGGAGTCTGTACTGTTTTCGTTAACTTTGAAGGTGCAAAGGTTATGCCATGCTAAGAATAATATTCTGCACGATTCTACTTTCTTGAAATTTTCCTACAAACATTGGAAATTGCGGAATGTCTACAGCAGAGTGGTTGGAATCATTTTGCACGCATCTGTGTCTTTAAAAGATGTATTAATGCTCTCGACACACTGCTTCGATCAATTTTTAAAAATAATAATATTAAAAATTGATTGACCCAATGCGCCGTTAATACACCTTTTATACACAAATATACAATTGATAGAAAGGAACATTATCTCTGTCTTCTTTTGAAACCAGAAAGCAATTAAACATTCTAATTTGAAACATTCCTTTTCCAGCAACAAGTTGCTACACAATCTGACGAAAATACTGGAGGTCTCTTCGCAAATAAAAGACGACGCTGTGCTTGGTCAGAGCGTGGAGAGTTTGTATGAGCTACGGAAGAAGTTGGATGGCGAACAAATGAAGACAGTGAATGCAACACTTGCTGAGATAATAGTACACAGCTTCAGCAGGCTGAATAATCATCGGGATTTGATGGAGAGCGTTCTGTCGTCTGTGGTGAACGATGCTGAAGCCAGCAACCGACGAAATTACTATGAGAAATATCTGAAAGTGCTGTACGATAAACGGAAATTAGATTCTGTATTGAAGGAAGCTATGAACATGTATCGACAGTTCCCTAACGACAAGTTACCGTTGGGTAAGCTTTGCTCCAACATTTTTTTCGATTTTCGACGGGAATTGTTTGTTCTGCTACAAAAAATAATACGACACAAAAGATGCAGACTGAACAGATCTACAGATTTCGTTTAACATACTTTTCAATGCGGTGCATGGTTCAAAAGATATTCGAGAACTTGCAACGATATTAACAATACACGTAATTTTCTCTATTCACAGAATACATTTGCTGTGTTTACTACGAACAGAACATATTAAACAACAACTGCTACGAAGATTTGAATATAAAGCAATACTACGAATCTTTGATAACGTTAGAAAAAGGCTCGCACGACGCTGCGGTGGCTCAAGCGGTGCATTTGAAGAAAACAAACGATCTGCTTGCGGCGCGGCAAATATTGAAGAACATCCTTGCGGTAAAACCACGTTCGCTATACGGTTGGATCACGTTGGGCGAAATAAGCGTTCGACTGTATTGTTGGGAGGACGCGGAAAATGCCATCCGCCAAGCCATGAAGCTTGCGAACAATAAAATCGACGACAAATCGTTGCACGAAATGGAATTGATATTGATAGAATCGCTGTGCAGAAGCGGCAAGCCGCAGAAGTGGAAGGTCGCTCTGCAAATGTGCGAAAACGTAAGAGACTTATTTGTTTCTTTAGTTAATTTCGATTTAAATTCGGTTGCTGCGAGTTGAATTTTAATTTAGATTGAAATACAATGATTCAAAGTTGAATTTCGATTCAATTTCGGTCGCTGAGAGTTGAATTTCGATTTAAATCGGTTGCTGAGAGTTGAATTTACTAAAGCTATCTTCGTCTCCTTCCTCTAGCTTCTAAACAGACATCCTTCGACGCAAGCAGACTTGCTCTACACACGAATCCACATATTACTGGATGATCCAGAAGTGTCGCTGAATAAATTGCAAGAGCTGGAATCGAAGAACGATACAAAGATCCAAGCAAGTCTTCTGAGAGCGTTGTACTTCAAGCAACAAAACCAGCTAGACTTTGCGATAGAAGCTGTGAACCTGGCGCTGGAGCTACCAGAGGCCTGGTTGCTCCTCGGAAGCATGCATTACGAGAGAGAGCAGTACAATCACAGTTTAATGGCGTTTCTGAACGGCGTCACTGCCGATCAATTCAATTGGCAATGTCTGGTTTATTTGGGACATTATTATCGAGAGCATGGCAACGATCTGGAACGCTCGAGGAGATGCTACCTGAAGGCGTTGCAGATCAATCCGAATTCTGAGGAAGCTGGGATTGGTTTGAGCACTGTCTACAGGCTGCTTAAGAATTATGTGAGTGTAAAGTGTGTGCAGGGTGTGTGGAGAGCTGCTACGAGGCTCTATGTTCTTGTTATTCGATTTTTGTAATTTCCATCAATTCAAAACTTGAAATTTCCCTCGAATTTAATGCAAAATTTCACTAAATTCTTTACTTGAAATTTTCTTAAACTTAAATTTGAAATTTCCCTCGATTTATAATTTTGAAATTTCCTTCGATTTATAAACTTGAAATTCCTCTGAATTCGAAATTCGCGAGTGAAATTCGCCCCCGCGGTATTTTCTTGGATCTTGTGCCATTCGATAGCCTATCCAAAAAGACCCATCTCTGCTAAGTTTCAGTTCCCTATCTCATCCGTAAGGGTAGTTATTGAAGAAAAACGGAAAATCAGTTTTTGGCCCATTTTCCCTATTTATGGGCAATTTAAAATTCTGAAAAACAATCTGATATATTTCGGATACTAAGCCCCATATTCGGTATCATTTGCAGATTTTTTCGTTGCAAACTGTAGGTGTAAAAAATTAAAAAACACGAAAAAAATCGAAAAAATGTAGATTTCATATAATAGTATGTCTCGTACCACTTCAGAATTAATTTAGCAATGAGATATTATCAAAAGTATTATGCTTAATTTTTTCAGATTTTTGTAAGTGGTAAGATGTTTCTGTGAACATAAGAATGTATAATATAACATAATATAATTTTTGGATTCAGACAAAATAAGTGTAACTTAGGAAAAATGCCGAAAAAAGTTGTTTTTATTTTTTTCAACATGTTGCACCACTTACAAAAATCTGAAAAATATTGAGCATAATACTTTTAAAAATATCTCATTGCTAAATTAATATTGAAGTGGTACAAGACATACTTTTATACATATGAAATCTGCATTTTGTCGATTTGTTTCGTGTTTTTTATTTTTTACAACCATAGTTTGCAAGTTTCTTTCGTTTTGTAAACTTAATATTTCTCTGAATCCGAAACTTGAATTCCACTGAAACCAAAACATACAATAAACTCGATTTTAAATATTACGATTAAAAGTTGAACATTTAGATTTAAATATAATGATTGAAGCTTGAATTCAGATGTAGAAATAATGAGAGAATGATGAATTTCGCTTGAAATGTGGTTGTTGAGCATTGATTCTTGGCAAATGGCTTTTTATATCTTTTGATAATGCATTTCTGTAATTAAGCAGTCGAGTAGAGGAATGAAATACATAAATTAATTGCAGAGCGCCAACATGCAACTACTGGAACGTTTGACTTCGGAGGACAGCGGCCCAAAGTGGGCTTGGTTTCAACTTGGAAAGCAGTACCTCGATCAGGAAGACGGATGGCAGGCTATCAAAGCCTTCCAACGTGTTATTCGAGCTGATCCTAACAACAGGTGCGACTTGCTTTATTTATCGTCCGTTTATTTATACAATTTGAAACTTAATATCTTTTGTATTCATTTGTTACTTGGTTTGTTTTTCACAGCGACAATTGGGAAGCGTTAGGAGACGCTTATTTCATCCGAGGAGCTTATACGTCAGCGTTAAGGTCTTATCAAAGGGCACTGGAGTTATGTCCGACTTTATTGTACTCCCTGACGCAGCTAGCGACTATCAAATTAGTAAGCTACAATTAAAAAACAATCTGTGCAAAGTTTCAGCTCGATCGAATCACTGGAAAACGTGACCCAAGTGGGTTACACATTTTTCTCGAATTACTTCTTAACTATTCACAGCGTCGGTAAATACGTTATGTCTTATCAGTTTTTCTTATAATACAAACCATTTTCGAGAAAATCGAGGAAAACTTCGTGCCAAATTGGGCCAAACATTGAAATGATTCGTTTAATGCTCGTACAATCATGTTGCTCTAATATCTTCGGAATTATTGACCGTACTGACGAATATGTCAAATGAAACTTGTAGATCTGGACAGGCTGCGTCTTTTATGTCGTATCAGTTTTTCTTGTCAAATTAATGGTTCTCGAGAAAATCGAGAAAAACGTTGGGTCAAATCAATGAAACGTTAAAACAATTAATCTAATGCACCTAAAATAGTTTTTCTCCATTTTCTCGGAAACCGTTTGGTCTACCAGAAAAAGTGATACGACATGAAAGACGCAGCTTTGTCCAGATCTACAAGTTTCATTTAACATATTTACCAACACGGTAACTGGTTTCAAAGATATTCAAGAAAAACTAAAATAAAACCATTTGTTTTATGAAAAAAGTAATAAAACATAAAAGACACAGCTTGTCCAGACCTACAGGTTTCGTTGAACATGTTTTTCGATGCGGTGGGTGGTTTAAAAAATACATTAATTAATTTCTTTAAACATCCAATTAATTTAACACAATTTAACAATTCCACAGATTCTGGAGCAATACATCCAAGCGAAAGACGATTTCGAGCAGATCCTTTCGATCAAACCTCAGTATGTCTCCGCGTTGAAAGGTCTGGCCGAAGTCTGCATAGCTCTGGCGAACGAGAGTGCCACGAAACAATTCCTGGGTCGCGTGAATGACTATCTCCAGCAAGCAATGAACAATCTGTCCGCAGCGATCACGGAGCGCAACGACATGTCTTGCCTCTGGAAGTTGCTCGGCGACGTCTGCTACAAAGTCGCTCTTCTGCCGGAGAAGTACAACTCCCTGAGCGTGCCGTCCAAACTGATAAAGAACGACGACAGCGAAGGAGTCGCGTGGCTGAAACGCAGAGATCTGTTCCTGCTTTCCACGAGGAACGTGTCTGTAAACTAGCATTAGGTCCATCGGAAAGTTCCGTTACTATTTCACAAGTTTCTATCTTCAGAATTTTAAGATTTTACGAGTTTGTCTCTAGAATTTTTTAATTTTACAATTCTACGACTTTGCAATGTTAAAATTTCACAATTTCACGGTTGTAAATTCTTTCCAATTTTATTATTTCACAATTGTGCAATTGTTTCGATTTTACAACTCCAATCCTTTATATTTTTACGATCTCTACAACTTTAGAATTTTACGATTGTGCAATTGTACGATTTAACAACTCAAATACTTTAGTATTTTATAATTTTATGTTCTACAACTTTATAATTTTTCGATTTCACAATTTTGCAGCTCTACGATTCTATAATTTTTCAATTTCACCATTTTACAACTACACAATTATAGAACTTTCCAATTTTACAACTTTACGACTTTACAGTTCGAGGCTTCATACGAAACTTTCTGATTTACCTAATAGAGTTTGATTTGCTGCGCGACTGCTTTTAACGAAAGCTTCAATTACAGATGTTACTGCTGCGCCTTGTCCATCTCTCCGCAGTCCGCCTCCTTGTGGCACGATCTAGCGTCCTGCTACCTGATGCAGCTCAAGTTCGATCCAACTGTTGACCACAAAACTCTTGCCAGCAAGTGTCTAGCGGTTGGGAAACACGCTGTCAAACTCTGTCCTTCGACGTGGTTACATTGGAACCTCTTGGGAGTCATCTGTATGTCCCCGCATGTGAAGAATTACGCTTTAGCTCAACACTGCTATGTTATGGCGATTGATAGAGAGCTGAACAATCCTGTGGTCTGGTGTAATTTGGGGACGTTGTATCTGCATATAGGTAAAGATTTGCGAATATCTTTGGAAATATTTGCCGTGGCGGAAAATGTGTTAAACGAAACCTGTAGATCTTGACAGACTGCGTTTTTTATGTGGTATTGGTTTTTCTCGCGGGACGAATGGTTTTCAAGAAAATTGAGTTTAGGTCGGACGAAACGAATTTCTTTTTAACTTTCGGTGCAGCTAGTATTTACTTATTTCTCAGGAGACTTGTACAAAGCGAACGAGGCCTACTCTCAAGCTCAGCGTGCGGATCCAGCGTACATCAACAGCTGGATAGGACAAGCCATAATCGCTGAAATGATGGCTAGGAAAGAAGCTATCGACTTGTTCCGGCATTCCACGCAACTTGGCTATCACAACGAAGCCGCGCTCGGCTATGCTCATTGGGTGCTCACCGTTCTTTTAACCACAGATATCGAAAAGGATTCTGCTTATACGTATATAATAGAAAACATGCATGCTCTGTTCGTCGCATCAGACGTCATGACGTGGTATTTGGGTGAGTTTAATCATTTTAAATTCATTTTCTCTAATATCTTCGAAACCATCCACCGCATCGAAAAATATGTCAAATGAAACTTGTAGATCTGGATAGACTACGCCTTTTACGTTGTGTCACTTTTTCACGTAGTACAAACGGTTTTCGCATTAGAACAGTTCCGAGTGCAAGGGGTCAAGAGTGATACGAGGGTGAACACTCCAAACTTTAACATTTTTTTTCTCGGTTGTTAGTTAACATATTGAGATGAAAAAATACGGGAACACTCGAATTTACCTCCCGCATTTCGTATATTTTTTTCAGAATATTGAGCAAATTATAAAGGGTGGAAAAAATTTATTTCTACCGAACAATTAGAAAACAATGTTCTGTTACCTCCATCTAACATATCTGAAAGTTTCATTTTTCTTCTCGGTTGTTAGTTGACATACTGAGATAAAAAAATATGAGAATACTCAAACGTACATTTTTCTGCCCTTAATAATTTTCTCAGAATTTTGAAGAAAATACACGAAACGATGGAAGCAAGTTCAAATATTCTCGTTTTTTCATCTCGATATCTTAAGAACCACCGAGACAAAAAATATTTTGGTGGGATTATTTTTCAAGCTAAACTGTTAACTTGCAGAATACCACCCGGAAGATTATTACGCTAGGAACGCTTACGGCTTGCTCTTGGAGAGACAGAAGCTCTATAGATCTTCCGCGGAACAATTCGCCATAGCAATCCACACGAACGTTCCCGAAGAGAAGGACGCGGTTTGCCTAAATTTAGGTCGAGTTCTAATCCAACTGAAAAAGTATTCGGAAGCTATAAAACTGTTCCAGGCTGTCAGACGAGGCAGTTACAATTCGCAGTGCCACTTAGCATTGTCCCTGTACAAAGGTAACGTTCCCAAATCCATCTTTTGTGTTTCGTGCAATCAAATTCAATTCAAGACATAAATTTTTGCCTTTTTGATTGCTGTCCCGTAGATGCGAAGCAGTCGATGCGAGAAATCCTAGTCTCGATCCTGCAGGATTATCGGTTCAAAAGTTACGGTTGCTTGAAGTTGAGCAATCGAAACTCAACTCTTAGCAATTCAAATAGCCATAACTTTTGAACCAGTGACCCTGCAATATCGAGACTTAGATTTCTCGAATCCTCTCCTTCGAATAGTAGATTCCAGTAGGGACAGCATACCGAAAAAACGAAAATTTATAGGAGAAAGGGAAAAATTTCTGGTTACACGAGAAAAAATCTTTATTTCTTTTCGATCTTTAGCTGGAAAGTACGAAGAATCGTATAGTGCCTACGAAACGACGCTCCACTCCTTCGCCAAAACTGAAACTGAGAAAGCGTACGCTTTATGCGCGATGGCGGCCATTGCGTACGCCTTCCAGGGAGTCCACGACGCGAAGACTTTGCTTTTCCAGAGCATACAAATCCAGCCGCAGGTTGTCACTAGTTTTCTAGCTGCTGCTGCGTTAGGCATACTCCACGGAGATCTTAATTTGACCACGCTGATCCTGAACGAACTGAAATCCTACGAGAGCCATCGAGATTATGGCCATCATGTTGCTAATCTCACAGCGTGCTTTCATCTAATTAAAAATGACGTGAAGGCCGCAGTTTCCACGCTGTCCAAAGCTATTTTTAATTATCCTGGTACGTATTCGCTATTTAAACGTCGCGCTTTACCAACCATTCCGTCCTGGTTTTCCTTCTTTTAAAAAATTCTGGAAAAAATGTGGGATATTTTGGATCCCAAAAGGCATTTTACAGAATTTTTTCAAAAATCCCCCAAGATATCGGAAAATGCAGATTTCACAGAACAATAAAAACCGAATTCGGTTTTTCATTTTTTACGAGCACAGCTTGTAGCGAAAAAATCTGAAAACAATTTCAAATATGGGGCTCAGTATCTGAAACGTGTCAGATTTTTTTCGAATTTTCAATTGTCATTCAATTGGGAAAATAGGCTGAAAATTGGTTTTCTAAAACCTCGTACATATCGGAAAATCAGTTTTCGCTTGTTTTCGATAGTTAATACACACTCCGCGATTTGTTTCACATCTTTAAATTGAAAATCCTGCCTGTGAAAAATCAAAAACCTCATAAAAATCAAGAAAATGCAGATTTTCTTGAGTTTTTCATTTTTTACCAGCAGAATTTGCAATGGAAAAATCTGAAAAAATTCATTACACGTTGATCAGTATGCGGAACGTGCCTGATTTTTCTCGGAATTTTCAATTGTCGTTTAAAGGGGCAAATGGGTGGAAAGCTGATTTTCCTGTTCGATTTTGTCTTTCGGGTTTTTCATTTTTCACAAGCAGAATTTGCAACGGAAAAATCTGAAAAAATTGTCTGAAATGCCTCTTGAGATTCAGAATGCGTGATATTGTTTTCAGAATTTTCATCGCTTTCTTCGAAACAGTTATAATTAACCGTGTTTATTTATTAATTGCAGATGACGTAAGATATTGGATACAGTTGCTGAGAATTTTATTGGAGACTGACATACAGTGTTTCAGCAGGTGCGCACAGAAAGCACTGTTCCTCAATAGGAATATTGTAAATACGAACGCTGTACACGTGGCTTGTGCTTCCTCTTTCAATTATTTCGAAGAGTCCTCAGTATCAGATCCTCGGTGCAGTGTCAGGTCTGCACAGAAGCTGCTCTTCACTTATCCAGAATCCGTTGAAAGTTGGGCTACATTCATAGTAGCGTGTCTACCCTGGTATATATTGTACTTTTAATTGTTGAACATATTTTGCGTATACTATATATATGTATATGTCTATCGCAGATTCTAGACCTTGAACAGTTAATTTTTGCATGAATAATAGAAGCTTCGAAATTGTTCGCAGGCCATCGAACAAGAGCATGAATTGCGACGCGGGGTGGCTGGCAGAATTTATCCTGGTGACGCAGCGGAGTCATAAATGCACAGCTTCGATGGCAAAATGGCTGGAGGACAATAAAAGAAGATTAACAGAGTACATCGATCTAAAGACTATGTCGTAGTGCCATAATCTTGCCAGCCAATATATATATATATATATTATATTTAAATGAACAGAGGTGTACAGCGATGCGAGTACTTTGTGACAAGGACTATGATTTTTAATGATTTTAAAGAAGAAATATGATTGGAGAACTAGCACCAGAGTGTAGCTTTTTATTCACCTCGTCTCGTTTTCAATTATTTATTTCCGCACTTGTGGAAACGACGTTCATTTATTCATTTCTGAATTGAAAATCGACTCTCAGCGACCGAATTGAAAATCGCAGCAAGTCAATTTAAATCAAAGTTCAACTCCCAGCATCCCAATTTGAAACGCAATTCAATTTTGAGTCATTATATTTCAATTTAAATTTGAATTCAACTCACAGCCAATCAGTTTAACTCGAACTCAGTTTGACTCTCAGCAACCCAATTTGAAACGCAATTCAACCAGAAATCATTGTGTTTCAATCTAAATTCGAATTCATCAACTCGCAGCAATTCACTTTACATCGAAATTCAACCATCAATTCAACAGTCTGCAGCTCAGTTTTAACCGAATTTCAATCTAAATTCAACTCTCAATCATCATCATAATCATAAATCGAAATACAATTGGAATTAATCAATTTACCTACTTTCCTCTTACGTCTAACGTTTTTAACCAATAATTTTTCTATACCTGAAACGAAATATATATTGTAACACTTTCCTACGAGGGGACAGGTGAATTATATTCTTAAAAATAAATAATTTGTAACATTGTGATTTTTAATGAAACATGTATATTTTCGTAAGTCCAGTTTCCTCTCTTCGACACACGCCTGTGTATCCATAAAATTGCCATAATCGTTTTCACTTGTTCGTTTCGCCGAATAGAATAATCTCAAGATTTCCAGATAACACAAATATTTCACAAATATCCCTTTTCGACGTATACAACGGATTCCTCTGTTATCTATTTGGCGAATCAATGTAATCGCGGTTCTTATTAAAAGTACACGTCAATTTTTTTATACACACAGTACACATGTATTCGTATAATATATTACAATTATTCCGTTGACCAGCCCTTGACCAGCAAAGGCGAATAAATACACATGTATTATATAATTTATTCTCTTCTAGCAACACGTTAGGTAATAATCTCTCGATACAACAACGATAATTATCAACGTCGAGTATTCTCCATTTTTTTTTATAAACATCGAGGCGTGACAAACAATGCCACACTAATATCCTAACTTTGTCGGATTGTCGTTAAATTGTCGTTATCGTCACTTCTCGCACGTCCGAATGATCGATAACGATTTTTTTTTTAAACTGGAATTTTAATGCTTCATAAAAAACGAGATTCTCTTTTGCAGAACACCATACAACATTTATTGCACGACATTGTTTTTAATTGGACAGCAATGTCCCAATTGTACAGAAATTTTACGAAGAAAGTTAGAAACGATGTAATTTTGATAAACGTTCTTTCAACATTTCGCATGTAACAACATTTACGTGGTAATTTGTAATACATTTACGTATTAAAAGCTACATCCATTGTGCCGGCTGTATTCATCGGGTCATTCCAATATTCGATACTGCTCCGCTATTAAAAATTTGGAATGTAATCGAGGAAATCCAGATTTTCTCATGTTTTTCATTTTTGACAAGTACAGTTGGCAATCGAAAATTCTGAAAATAATCTACAAGTATCCGGATACTGAGTCCCACATTGGGAATTGTTTTCAGATTTTTCCGTTGCTCGTAAAAAATGAAAAACCCGAGAAAATCTCATTTTCTTAATTTCTTCGAGATTTTTCATTTTTCACAGGCAGAATTTTCAATTTTAAGATCTGAAACAAATTGTGGAGTGTGTATTTAGGTGGCGATCATGTGTCAGATTTTTCTCCGAATTTCTGAACATGATTAACTTAGGAAAACATGCGAAAAACTGATTTTCCGATTTTACCCCGTAACTACCCTCCCGATCGAAATATAGAGTTGAAATTTTGCACGAAGGTCACTTTCGACCGTCTTATCCGACGCTGTATACCCTTGAAAATTTCCCTGATACTTTCCGTTCTATTTCCACAAAAAACACACAAGAAAGTAGAATTCTTTTCAAAAATTCGTAGACACGCGACGAACCAGTTTTAGGACCCACATTCATTAGACCTTACTTTTGAGCTACCCTGTACACTATACAGGGTGTCCCACGTAACGCTTCTCCAAAAACTGATTGAAATTTCGTTCGAAATAATTCTTCTGTCTGATTGAAATTTTCTTATTCAATCGACTTAATGTGATTAAATTCTAGATCAGTTTCTTTCTAAACCGATCTTTATCGATTTAATTTCTCTAGGTCAAATTTCGTTCGAAATATTTCTTCTGTCAGATTGAAATTTTCTTATTTAATCGAATTAATTTGATTAAATTATAAATCAATTTAATAATTCTTTAGTCGATTTCTTCTGTCAGATTAAAATTTTCTTATTCAATCGATTTAATTTGATTAAATTCTAATTGTAAATCAATTTAATAATTACTCAATCGATAAAGATTTAATTTTTCTCGGTCAAATTTCACGCAGGACACCCTGTGTAACGAGCGAAACGGAACTCGAGAGAACTCGAGTATGACGAAAAAGAGTTCCATTCAATTTATTTTCCACGGTCAAAGTTAACTATTTACAATGAGAGAAATTAGTAATCGATGATTCGGTGGATTAGTAATCGATGATTCGGTGGATTAGCAATCGTTTAGGTCGTGTTAGTCTTCTGATAAATAGATTATGCGGAAAGTTGGATCGCAGATTACTTGACGAATAGATCTTTTAGCGACGAGCAGATCGACTGCTCGCAGGATTCGGACTGTTCTTGCTGTTCCTTCGCGTTCCCTGAGAACCAACTGGTGACTTTGCCAGGCTTCTGCTTGTTCGGTGAGACGGAAGGTTTGCTGGAGGATCCGGATGCTTCCGCGTCGCTTCCTTTCTGCGCTGTCAGGACCTTCTCGATTGCGGTGCCAAACACCTGGAAACCAACTTTCTATTTTAAACCATTACTAGTTCTAGCACGAACCTATGGATTCAATTATTCTTATAATTCATAGTCAGATTCTTATAATGGAGGTTAAATGATAAATTCAAATTCAATCAGTGTATTTATATTAATAAAATTATATTCAACATGAAGAAAATCAATTTAGACCAAAATTCAACTCCCAGCAATTCAATTTTAGACGAAATTCAACTTCCAAACATTATATTTCAATCTAAATTCGAATTGAACTCGCAGAAAACCCAATTTAAATCGAAATTCAGCTATCAGCAACTCAATTTCACTCGAAATTCGACTTTGAATAATTATATTTCAATCTAAATTCGAATTCACCTTGCAGAAAATTAATTTACATCGAAAGCCAACTCTCAGAAACCCAATCTAAATCGAAATTCAACTTTGGATCATTATATGTCGATCTCAATTCAAATTCAACTCTCAGAAAACCCAATTGAAATCAAAATTCATTTTCGAATCATTATAATAATGTATATACAGAGTGAGTCACCAAACGTTAGCACCTCAAATATACATATTTCAATCTAAATTCAACTCTCAGTAACCCAATTTAAATCTAAATCGTCATTATTTAAAGTTTTGTAACTATCAACAATGTTGAAAATGTACAAAAATTCGATTTTCTTTTTCATTGCTACGGAATATCTACAATTTTTTGCACTAATTTATCGTGAATTGACAACGAATTCCTAGTATTTTAACAATCTCAGTGCCCACCACTTAAAAACCAACATTCTATTTGAATCCCAGCTTTCGAACAAGTGGCTTTCCTACTGTTGCGGATAGATACATAAGTTCACCCTTTCTACTTTTAGAGTAATTGTGTAGTGAGTAAGACACGTATTGTACGCATTAGTTGGATAAAAATTTGGCGTATTAGATATAGTTAGCTGAGTATTAAAAAGGTGTCTACCCTAGGTCGCTAAAAGTCTCAATAACTGGAGAGAATATTTCCCACATATGAAGGTTTAACGAGCACGGAGAGGGGGGGGGCGAAGAGTCCACCCGGGGCCGTGAGGCTACGGGAAGAAGGAGGGCGAAGAAAACGGGATCAGAGGAATCCCACATGGGGTGAAGGCTACTCCCCACCCCTCCGAGCCCGTGAAGTCGGGTGCCGGGGAGGGGGACTGGACGCCGGTGGAGTCTCGGCGGAGCAAGCGTACGGCCCAAGAAGAAGGCCCGGAAGAAGGGACAACTCCGGAGGGACAATCGGGGGTTCCCCCTCCTACGGAGAAGAACGCTCCTCGGCTACGGTAGCAGCCGAGGTCGGCGGCGGTCGTCATGACCGTACCGCTGAGGAGCGGGGCAACTTATGCCTCAGCGATGGAGGAGGTTACGTCGTCCTTCACTTTGGGGGAGGTCGCCGTGACTGAAGGGTTCTCCTTCGCCAGAGCCCGAACCGGGGCCCTCATGATGAGGGTTCGCGGGGAGGGTGGTCGAGAGCACCCCCACTCGAACTGCTGAGATTCGGCCCCAAGTGTCCCATATGCGGGGATTTGGGGTTGCCCGCCGGACACCGGTCCGGTACCAAGGCCTGCCCCTCCTTTCAGCCTGGGGCCAATCTCGGAAGGAAGGGAGGACTGGGCAGGACGGGAAAAAGAGGCCGAGCCTCCGCCGGTCGATCCGTCTCACCCGCCCGAAGAGGGGGGAATGGAGGTAGGGGGATTAGTGGCTTCGCCCTTACGGCGGAGTTCGCATTGGGGATGGATCTAATGATGCTAGAAACGTGGGTTTTTGGTACTGCAAGTACTGGTACTTGCGCGCTCACGGGAGGGGGGGGGGGGGGGGCGGGACGTGTTCTGAGGGTGTGCGTAATGTACCCTTCCGAGGGACCTAGTCTCAGCGCGTGCGGTAACCACCCTCTTCGTCCGGAAACTGTAGGCGAGGCGGTAGCCCTAACCTGCAGTGGATGGATTCGAGGACGGTGTTGGCCGGGGGTCGCGAGGGGAGTTCGAGCCGAAATCGGGCTCTCCCAACGAGCTATCCACGGGAAAGAGGGGCAAGTAAGCCTAGCCGTCGGCTGCTTGTCCAGTAATTAAGGGTGGTTGCAATTTAAATGGGCGGCCTAGGTATAAAGACAGCGGGGGCCCAGTTGAATACAACGGTGATCCTGGGTGCCCGCAGTAATATCTAGGGACGGCTATTTGGGTTTAGTTCGTGCGTGTCGGACATTGACCATCCTTATTTTCGGCGATACGAATGATTATCCATAAGAGATTTCCACCAAATTAAAAGAAGGGTACTTGGAGAAGTCACAAGATTCGCTAAACACCCAAAGAGGAAAGTAATTATACAATTATCTCGATCGTTATTGTTAAGTATTTAATTTGTTTCTGTTTTCGGCACACAGATTCGATCAATAAATAACTACTAGCATTTTTGCAATTTAAACTTTAACGTTTCGGTCCTGGTTTAGACCTTTTTCAAAGAGATTTTGCGTCTAAAAATATTACAAATAGTATGTAATGTAGGTGGATTAAAGATTTAAAAAAAAGAAAAAAAAGAGATATTAGTGCTTAATTGCTATGTATAGGCTTAAATGTGTATATTAAACATTGAAAATTGGTTTGACCACAATGCTGGTTGAAATCGTACTGGGGTCAGTGATGCCAGAACGAGGAACCAGGAGTAGCTTGCCCATCAGGGGACTTGGCCCCCACTCTTACATCTACTGCGTGACTGTAGTTCTACTGTGTAACTCACACGGCAGAGCAGCGATACGTTCGTGTATGTGCGTGCGCAGGAGAAGTAAGAGTGGGAGGCTCAACCGGGGGGGGGGGGGGGGGGGG
>CM052337.1:23702596-23715127 GCA_028455595.1 Lasioglossum vierecki
CCCCCCCCCCCCCCCCCCCCGGTTGAGCCTCCCACTCTTACTTCTCCTGCGCACGCACATACACGAACGTATCGCTGCTCTGCCGTGTGAGTTACACAGTAGAACTACAGTCACGCAGTAGATGTAAGAGTGGGGGCCAAGTCCCCTGATGGGCAAGCTACTCCTGGTTCCTCGTTCTGGCATCACTGGGGTACTGGGGGCTGTTTGAACAGAGTCAAAACCATAATACTTATACAGGGTGTCCCAAAATTCGTGTACTTCCCGGAAATGGGAGGTTCCTTGGATCATTTGAAGCGACATTTTCCTTTAGAAAAATGACGCCAGCGGCTTTGTTTAGGAGTTATTAACGAAAAACACGGACCAATCAGAGCGCGGCTACAACGGATTGATTCTGGCTCGGCCAATGGCGCCACCATGCTAAGCGGGACCTGTCGCTGAGTCGGACTCCGTTTGCTCTAGCCGCGCTCTGATTGGTCTGTGTTTTTTTGTTAATAACTCCTAAACAAAGCCGCTGGCGTCATTTTTGTAAAGGAAAATGTCGCTTCAAGTGACCCAAGGAACCTCCCATTTTCGGGAAGTTCACGAATTTTGGGACACCCTGTATGTATTATGGTTAGGTTAGGTTAGGTTCCTATAGGATTCGAAGGGACTGGGGTGCTGGTGAGCACACCCTCCCGAAAGGCTGACATTCGGCTCCGGGGTCTGGACATCTGTTCAAACCTGGAGATGATTCGTGCCGCCCTCGCCAAGGCAGGCAACTGCACTGGCGAGGAGATTCGGGTGGGTGTGATACACCGGCCACCTATTGCGGGGGAGAACAGGCCTGGCACGTGCTGGGCCCGGGTGCGGCTGGCGGCGGCGCGGATGCTGGCCAGGTAAAGCCGCGTGAGGGTGGGGTGGACCTCTGCTCTACTGGACCTTCTCCAGTCGCAGAAGGGGGGGGGGAGACGCGTGAGTACTCACGTGCTCAGGGGGGGGAGAGATGATGACCGAGGGTGTGCGAAATGCACCCTTCCGAGGAACCTCGTCTTAGCGCGAGCGAAGACCACCCACCTCGTCCAGAAATGGCAAGGTGAAAGCCCTGTCCTGCCGTGGAAGGATCCGAGGACAGTGGTCGCCAGTGACCGTAGGGGGAGTTCGAGCCGAAACTCTTCTCTCCCAACGTGCGGTCCACAGGTACGGGAAGTCTAACATAAAGACAAGCAGGAGCCCGGTTGAGTACACGGGTGATCCCGGGCTCCTGCGGTAGTGAAAGTCTAGAAACGGTTATTTGGGGTTTAGTCCGTGAGAGTCAGACATTGGCCATCCTCATCTTCGGCGATGGGGTTGGTTATCCATAAAGGATTTCCCAAATTAAAAAAAAGGTCCCTATAGGATGGTGTGGTGCGGTCTATAGCCCTATATGGGCCCCCGTATGATCTCGCGCGCTTGAGGCCGGCCGCCGTTTAAACATACTCTTGGAAAGAGTACGTCATCGGCTGGCCTTGCGGATCATCCGGGGGTACCGCACCATCTCGACAGAGGTGGCGGGCCTCCTTTCTGTGCTTCCACCCCTCAGTTTGGAGGCGGCGGAGCGAACGAATACGTATCGTATCGCCTGCCAATTCCGTCGCCTTCTGGAGGTGGAACTTACGGTAGTAAGCTCAGTTCTTAGTTGAGACGCCAGGCCCGGTTAGACACGTTCGCTCGATGGGAGCAGATGCTTGCCTCATCGAGTCGTCTTGTGGTCCGGACCCTCTTGCCCATCTTCGATAGATGGTGCGAGAGTCGGGTTGGGTTAACCTTTCGTCTGACGTAGGTGGTCACCGGACACGGTTGTTTCGGTGAGTACCTGTATAGATTCGGACGGGAGCCAACTGCACAGTGCCACCACTGTAGTGGAGAGGTGGACACGGCGTGGCATACTCTGGAGGAGTGCTCTGCGTGGGCAGAGCCGCGTCGTGTCTTTAGACACGCAGTGGAAGGGTGGGATCTGTCGCTCCAGGTTTTGTTCGACTACTTGACCGAGAGCGGGAGGTCGTGGCAGGCGGTGGCCTCCTTCTGCGAGACGGTGATGTCCCAGAAGGAGGCCGCCGAGAGAAGGCAGATGGTGCGGGGACATCCTTCGCGTCGTCGATGGCCGCCCCCCAATCCAGGGCCGGACGGAGGGAAGACTCTTGAGTCATCTCACCACCGAGCAAGTTACGAAGGCTTCGGGAGCTGTGAGTGGACCGAACTGGGGTTCGGAATGAGGACACCGAGCGGGTCCCTTCGCCCAGGGTCCAGTTAGCTTAGGGCAAGGGAGGGAGCAAACTCTCCTCTCCTCGGGATGGAATGAAGCTAAGGGGATGTCCAGTTGAGTTCTCGCGAGATCCTGGCACCCCTTACAATAGCTTAGGCGGGCGTGGGGTTTTAGTGAGTTGGCTCTGGGGAGGGGAAGTCGGTGCTTCCGTAGTTCCCCCCTAGGGAGGGTCTTACACACCCTAGAGGAGAAGTCGATACAGGGTTTCCCCACGAAAAAAAGGTTCCTATAGGATACTTACCTTGTTTATACTGGTTCAAAACAAAACAATCGTCTTTAGCTCATGAAAAGACGGAGATGCTTTTCCTTACTGGCATGAAATCTCCACGGGGTATCAATACAAGATTAGAAGGCACAACCTTAGAGCCCCAGAAATCAGTAAAATATCTAGGTCTCATGATGGAAGGAAATCAATTATATGCGAGTCACTTAAAATATGCCACTGACAAGGCAGCCAAAATGACAGAAGCGTTAAATGGCATTATGTCAAACATCGGAGGAGGATCCTATCATTCATGTGCTCTATACTACACAGTTGTAGAATCGGTGATGCTTTATGCTTTACCGATTTGGGCTATAGTGACACACAGACCCACTAAAGCTAAAATTCTAAATAAAATACAGAAGGTTTCCTTGGCTAGGGTTATTGGGGCCTATAGATCTACCTCTCTGGACGCCCTTTGTGTACTTGTGGGTCTCCCCTCTCTCACATTGGTAGCAGAAGAGAGACGCCGTATATTCCAAAGGACAGAAGGAGTTGACAGAACCCATGAAGACAGCTATTACTTGGCGCTTAACTCTATAAAAGAAGAGGAGAGACTAAACACGATGGAACGATGGCAGACACGATGGTACAATGCAAAATATGGGCGAAAGACTTATATACATATACCGAAAATAATTGACTGGCTAGACTGAGGCCCTAAACTATTGGATTTTCATTTAACCCAGGTAGTCAACGACCATAGCCTCGCTGCAAACACCGGTTCCCGTGCGATCACCGAAGTTAAACAGTGTTGGACGTGGGCCGGGCTTGGATGGGTGATTGCATGGGTATACAGTATACTTCAGGCGGTGACTTGTCTGGGTACTGGCCACGTGTTGTTGGCAAAAAAGGTGGTTCGGAACCCACCATAAAAAGTAGGTCCCGTTGGATTTGATTGAAATTAGGCGATAGGTGAAATTGGAAAGAGAAGGGAGTGGTGTATGGACTTGAAACCCTAAGGGGACCAAGTATCTTCCTTTATCCTTTATCCTTATCATTTAACCCAGGTTCTTACTAGACACGGCTGCTTCTCGAACTATCTGCTTGAAATAGGAAGATATAGCGATTCGACCTGTATCGCTTGCCTACAGACTCCTGACAGTCCAGAACATACTGTTATGGTATGTTCAGCTTGGGACGCCGAAAGTAACTCGTTAACAAATGAAATAGGACCACTAATTTGGCTGAAATAATATTAATACTAAAAGACTCAGATAAAATGCCCGCATTTAAATGATACATAAACAGAATTATGAAGAAAAAAGAGGAAATTGAAAGAAAGAAACAATAGGAAGAGAGAGAGAGAGAGAGAGAGAGAGAGAGAGAGAGAGAGAGAGTGTAATACTTAGACGTAGAATAAATCGAAATTAAGATATATGGTGACAGCACACCCCGAAGACCCAGTGCGGTAATGCTATGAATACGCTTCCGTTGGGGATTGGCGGGTTCTGTATTTTCGGGATCGACAAGTTTCGTTAAAGAGGAGGGGTTTACGATTACAGCACTTGATCTGTATACAGTAGTATACAAAGTATACAGATTAGTGGATTACAGGGACAATGGAGGGGTCCCCATTGTTAGGAAACCTGGGAAAAATCGGCGGTGCGCTGTCAGTGTCACGTCAGCCAGCCAAGGTTACTATATTACGTATAGTTTGACCCTAACAGCAACATGGAAACCTGGATACCCGTAATTTTCAAGAAAAGAGGCAGACGAACAAGGTTGTTCACAAACCTGAGCATCGACCTTGGTGCCGCTGGTGCCGTCCCAGACAACCTTGTGTCTCAGATCACCGAGGGGCGAGCTTTTCCCGAGTGTTTCCTTCATCGCTTTGATCACCTTTGATTTATCGACTTTGAAATTCAGACTAGCTGCGATCAGGCTCTCCGGTTTTTGTTTCTTCGACATCGGCTGGTGCCTTTTGGCGAACCAATTGGACGGCGCCATAACCGATGTGGAGCCGGCTGCTTTCGAGGAACCGGTCAGCTTCTCCTTCGCCTCGTGGAGGATCGACACGTCGAAGCTGTTCGATCGGAAGCTCTTCAGTCGAATTCTCTTTTGCTCTGTCGTTTTCCCCGACCAACTCGACTTGCTCTCTTCGCGTAAGCTCGCGGCAGTGCTGGAGAAAAAATGTAATTAGAACGAGAAGATAATATAGAAGCGGAAAACCAATTTAAAAGTATGTATGTGTGCAACTTGAACAAGTAAAATATTCGTTTTAAGCAGTCATTTTTGGAAATGAAACTATTTATTTGAGGCAGTAATTGTTGAAAATATAGTATTTTATTCAAAGAGTATTGAGAATATTCGATTTGTACGGTCATTTTTGAAAATTAAACAATGTATTTGAGGCAGCAATTGTTGAAAATAGTATTTTTGAAAATGAAACAATTTATTTGAAGCAATAATTGTTGAAAATAGCATTTTATTCAAAGAATATTGAAAATACTCGTATTACAAGTACCGTAACCATGCAGAAAGTAAAATATTTGATTTCGAGTTTTGGATTGTCAAAATGAAAATATTTTATATTCTGGATCAAATTGTCGAAGTGGAAATTCATTATTTAGAGTTTGAGATTGCCAAAATAAAGCTATTTCACTTCCTGGAGCAAATTGTCGAAATGGAAATATTTTATTTCGAGTTTCAGATTGTCAAAAAAAGTTTTTTCCTTAGAGTTGATACAGAGATGTGAACCTTTAGAAATAAGTCACCTTTATTTTTATAAATGGTATGTCCTATTTTTTATATCGTAGATCGATATCACATTTAGAGTATAAAAGTGTTGACCTTCACATGTCCTAAATCTAATAGTTAACGAGATATAATCGAAACAATTTTTTTTCTTTGAAGAATATCACGTTAACCATTAGGTTTAGGGCATATGAAGGTCAACACTTATATACTCTAAATGTGATACTCTATCGGTTTATGGTACAAAAAAATGCCACCTGCAAAAAAACTATTATCACCATATTACAGCCCCTGTTGCCTCATGCATCTTTTGTTTCGAAAACATTTCTGCTACTATCATACTCTCGGAGTTATTGTAGATGGCTGACTTAAGTCTGTATAGGTCAGCTGCCTTTTTTTGTTTGTGGGCTCCCTGGGGGGAGCCGAGGTTATGTGAGGCCCTCCCCGGAAGGGGGTGGTCGGGCTAAGAAAGCGAGGCGATCACTTCCCGAGGCCAACTCACTAAATCCCCATAACCACCTAAGTTAATGTAAGGAGGGGCCAGGATCTCCGCGAACTCAAGTAGCCACCTGCTTAGCTAACAGCTAACATGCATCCCGGGGGGAGTGGTTAGCTCCCGCGTTCCTGCTGTGTACCAGACCCCGGGTGGAGGTACCCGCCCGATGTCTCCATCCCTGGAGCCTTCGAGTTGGGCTTCCGAAGCCCCAGCTCAGTCCACCCACAGCTCCCGGAGCCTTCGTGCTCTGCTTGGAGCAGGGGACCGATCAGTGTTCCAATCTGGTACGAAGTTTCTGACGCATGCGCGTCAATTTCAGAATCAGTAACATAACCTTTTCGATGAAATCGGGTAGTTTGAGCACCACGCAACTTTTAAAAAATTATTAGTGTATATATATGAAAAGTCAAGGGGTTAAGTTACCCTTAAAATGTTAACAATTAAGTTTCAAGACGTAACACTTGTCTCGCCAATAATACCGGGACACACCCACCAATATAGCTGCCACAGGCCGTTAGGGTCCTCGCCGTTCTGCAGCGTCATAGTAGATACGCTACTGTTTTGACCGCGGATGCATCAGAAATTTCGTACCAGATCGGAACACTCGGATCGCTAGGTCCCCTGACGCCCGACTAGAACAAGAAGGCGCTGACACCGGTAAGAAAGAGTCGTCGAAGGTGCTCGAGCGCACCGACTCCAGTGATGGTATATTGCACCTCTTTTTCGCGAATGCGCGTCGAAAAGCAGTAACGTATATTCGTCTTATGTTTGTGGGGAAAGTAGGGGCTGTATATCGAAACTATGCGAGGTGACCAAGGTACCCCATTTTAGCCAAACTTGGTACTTTGCTGACGCTGAAATCGACGCGCATGCGCGAAAAGAGGTGCAATATACCATCACTGCCGACTCTCCCCACCCCATCCCACCGGAGCCCGCCTCCGGCAGGTAGTCGACATCCTTCCGCTGGGGATCGGAAAAAGGTCCCCATTCGATGTCGGGCCAACGGGGGGATTTTAACCCCTCCCCCTGGGGGCATAGGACAGCTGCCTGCGATACGAAAATATGTAATGCGCTGGCCTTACCCACCGCTCTCGATAAGGAGAAGAGGTGGTATAGGGCGCACCCCCTCTTTTGATCGTTACGCTATTTCGTGTCGCGAATTACGTGACGCCAGTTAGGGTCTACCTACCACCCTGCCTAAAGAAGTTTGATTTCAATAAAAATATTTCATTTCGATAGATTTTTTCCCGGAGGTAGAAATCGATGAAATAGAGAAATGTTTCAACTTCGAGATTTTGTATATCTTGTTAACTTCCCGATTTTATAGGGAAGTTACTGTAATGACCCTGAAAATCGAAAATCGATTTTTTAGCAGATGTCCACGTTTCATGGTCATTGGAGTCATTTTAGACTATTTTTATCAAAATGTCTGTGTGTGTGTGTGTGTGTGTGTGTGTGTGTGTGTGCGTGTGCGCGCGTATGTCCGTTTCTATGGAATCAAATTTTTCGTTAACGTTTTCTGAAAAAGTAACGATGCGATCAGAATGATGAATGATGCAATCGATGTACTCCGCTGTAACCTAGAGCTGATTAGATTTTGGTCCACTTTGGTCCAGTAGTTTTTTAGTTTTTTTAGTTTTTTTCGAAAGAAGTTCGCTCAACAATGGAATTTATACGAGAGGACCGAAATTTTCTACCGAAGAAACAAACTTAATTCTATAAAAAAAATTTTTTTTTTAATTTAAAAAATTTTTTTTTTTAATTTAAAAATTTTTTTAAAAATTTTTGTTTTATTTATGCAACTAATGCTAATCTTACCGTTTACAATAATCGAAAATTATCTCAATACAAGAGTGAATTTCATCTCTACTCTTGAGAATACATTTTCAAAGAATATCGGTGAAAGTACAAAAAAAAATTTATATTTCATTCTTTGAAAAAACAATCAGTTCGAAACGAATTATTAACTCAGATTAAAATGAAAATTAATATAAAATATACGATAATTATTAATAACATTGATGTTGAAGACGGATTGGTTAATGGAGCACACATGCGGAATATTAAAATTTATTACTTTGCACGAAAATACTAAAATCCCGTCTATATTGTGGTTAGATTTTCAATTGGCCAAAGTAGCAGTGAAAGTAAGATCTCGTTATCGTGATGACATGAAAAGTTCAAATATTCATCAAAATTTAATACCAATAATAAAAATATCGAGTTGCACGTAGTCAATTGCCAGTGGTTCCTGCTGAAGCGATTACGATTTATAAAAGTCAGGGACAATCATACGAGAAAGTATGTTTGAATTTTAAAACATCAGAAAAACGAACTTTACAAATGTTGTATGTAGCACTGAGCACAGTTTCAAAATTGAGCGGTTTATATATTTTCGGACAATTTAAATTAACAGTATCGAAGAAAACCAAGATCAATACTGCAAACCCGGATAATGAGGAGTTCCATCGTTTGCGACAAACTAATTAAGATAATATATTTTGCAACATTAGTATGCTATAACAAGGAACCAAACGAGCAACGAGCATACATTTTGATAAGTAAAAAACTATTGAATTTCCCTGAAAACGTATAATCTTCTTAAAACGTATACTTTATTTTTTTGTCTTCTTGAAAAATTCAAAAGACTACAAACGTCATGTGGTTGGGCATGACGGTGGGATTACCTTTAATTTTTAGCATTTCCTACAAAACGTACACTAAATAAATAATGATAATAATATAGTGCAACTAACGAATCGGGAAGTTCTTTGTGTGGCTCGTGGAGAGTCACACACAAAATAAAAAACATTAATAGATGCAGGCCCTACTAGTTTGAAATGCAATGCTCTGGAGGCAGCAAAGTCAGGGGCAGTAAAATATTGAATAGTGTTTGAAATATTTTTTTGGTGAATAATGATCACCTCTGGCTCGGGGCGTCCTCCCCGCACCGATTGATCTCCGTCGCCGAAGACGCCAACGAGCTCAGGATCGATATTAGATCCGTGTTCGAACACACGATCCCCGTTGTACCCGAAGCGCCCAGCGATCTTGGAGTCTCCGAAGCTCGTCTTTGCAGGGGAGACGTCTTCTGGTACTGTGTGTACCGCTGCGAAGAACTGTTGCCTTCCAACGGCTGAATTTCGCATACTTGCTCCGTTGACGTTTTGTACATTTTCATGCGGACCTGGAAACGTTTTTGGAATTTATTTCTGGCATTGTACGCAACGGAGAATTACGAAAAATTCATAGACGTTCCTACCTAATGGCTCGTATATCTGAATTACAACCCCTGGCCCAATGTTTTCGATCGGAACCGTTAATAGCCGTTAATTAAAATTATGGAATTATAGAATTATAAAATGCAGTATTCTTATCATAACTAAGCGCATCTGTCACCATTCCAATTTCGAAATTTGTTATAAAATACACCCCGTGGCACAATGTTTCCGATCGAAGCCATTGATACCGATGTTCGAGAAAACATTCACAATTTAGAAGTAAAATTATTACTTTATGGAGTTAAAACTGATGGGAAATGAAAAAGGGGCTTAGTGGAGAATGAAAAATAACAGAATAACATTAACATCCATTTATTATAACAAAGAAACGACAAAATAAACAAAATGTTATTGGGAAATAAGTTTCCGATTCGATTTACACTGTCCAACATCAAATTTGTTAAACAATTGCAGTTGGATGATTCTTATGGAGTATTTTGCGCTGACTCCGAATCTGTCCTCAATTTTTCCCCTAGACGCACAGTTTTCAAGAAACTTAATTTGAAATAGAAAATATATTTTTCAATTTTAAACACATATAGTCATGTTATTATACAAGATTGTTCTTTGAACATTGTTCTTTGTACCAATTGATTCTGTAGACTTTCCCGAATACAGTGATGTCCAACATTAATACATTATGAAACTTGAAACAGGTTTAAACAATCGTTAAAAAAAGGAAAGACAACCTTTTTACACCAATTTGTGATCATATTTTTCAGTTTATCTTAAAAAATAAGGATGCAGTGGAAAATCGAACTATATCACGCGATAGAGCAGACTTCTATCTTGAGACTAACCCAAACCCAACCGTTTGAAGTTAACAGGTCGATGTTTTTTCGAACCCGAAAGCAAAATATCTTCGCCCGACATAACTTGCCACCAGTTCCGCGTCGTATCTCGTCATACCTAAATTGTGAATACTTTCTCTAAAATCGGTATTAATGGCTCCGATCGGAAATATTGTGTCATGAGTTGTATTTCAAAATTTTTGGTTGCGAGGCGGAGTTTTTAAAAATTCCGGAAGCTTGAAATTGTGATAGGATTGACAAAAAGTTATGAAAAAATTCATGAACATTCTACTTGATAGCGTACATGATTGTGAATTATTTCAGAATTTTTGGTTAGAAAGTCGATTTTTAATAAAATCTAAAAGCATAATTGTGATAAGATTCCCAATCGAGCTATGTGGGTTGTACTATGAATTGTTTCTTCTACTCTGGTCGATAAATAATTACGAAAGAAATCGCGAACGTTCTAACTAATGATACAAACGTCTGTGAATATTTTGAGAATTGTCGATCGCAGCGCCGCGACGCGTCGTTTTGTCAAAAGATCCGAAATCATAAAACGTGGGATAGGACCCCCAACACCACTATATAGGTTACACTACATATGTTCTACATCTTCTGTTCTGTTCAACAAAAAGTTACGAAAAAATTCATGGACGTCCTATCTACTGGGTATGTACGCCTGTGAATTATTTCAGAATTTTTGGTTGCAAATTCGAGTTTCAAAAAATTCCGGAAGCATTGAATAGTAATAGAGTACCCAACCTCGCTATCTGGGTTACAATATGATTTATTTCGTTTGTCTTGTGCAACGGAAAATTACGAAAATATTCTGGAATGTTGTAGGTAGTGGGACATATGCGTATGAATTATTTTATAATTTTTGGTTGCAGAATGGAGTTTAACTTCGATGATCGGACAAGAGTCGGTTTATTGCAACGTGATATGACCGTAAGAGAGTGGAGTTGTTAAAATTCATTGTACACGTCAATGAATGCACGGTATATGTAAATGAATTGTTTCAGAATTTGTAAATGTAATTCTGTGTACAATGCACACCT
Source organism: Lasioglossum vierecki (assembly GCA_028455595.1). Taxonomy (NCBI): domain Eukaryota; kingdom Metazoa; phylum Arthropoda; class Insecta; order Hymenoptera; family Halictidae; genus Lasioglossum; species Lasioglossum vierecki. Next base: position 23,713,466 of record CM052337.1, read on the forward strand.
TCCTCGGTTTAATTTCGGCGATGTTGTCCATGATGTCTAGCTGGAGGTTATGAGTACTTCCACTGTTACTCGGCGGTCCAGATAAACCAGATTTTGAGTCGCGGCGGCTAGGTAATATTCGAGTAGCTCCTCCTAGGGGAAACGCGGCGATAGATTCTCGCCGATTACGACCAAATGGAGTAGACGGCAATTTGGAGATTATTACGACAGAATGCCTTCTGCCGCCGCTGGCTTGCGGAGCTGGAGCTTGAGATAGCGTTGCCAGAAACGCAGCCTCTTTTGGAGATGGTCCTGATCCTTCGCCACCGCGCTCGCTCAATCGTCTCACCTGCAAAGTTACGAAACTATTAGGTGAGACATTACGAAAAAATTTCAGAATTTTTGATTGCGAAATCAATCTTTAAAAAATAAAGTTGTGAAAGAATAACCCAATCTCACAACCTAGGCTGGAGTTACACACAAATTAAGTTTTACTTCTTCTGTTCTGCTCTATCAAAAATTACCAAATAATTCGTGAACCTTCTACTTTATAGCGAACACGACTGTGAATTATATCAGAAATATTCATTGTAAAATCAATCTTTAAAAAATAAGATTGTTTTACACGAGATATAATCGAAACAATTTTCTTTCTTCTTTGGATAATATCATGTTAACTATTAGGTTTAGGACATAAGAAGATCAACACTTTTATACTCTAAATGTGATAATCTATGGTATAAATCTATGGTATGGTATATAGATCTATGGTATAAAAAATAGGACATTCTATTTAAAAAAATGGAGGTGACTGTCAACTGTCCAAAGTACCTCCACCTGCAAAAAAGCTATTATCACCATATTACAGGCCCTGTTCTCCCATTCATGTCTTGCTTCGAAAACTTTTCTGCTAATACTATCATACTCTCGGAGTTATTGTAGTTGGCTGTCCTCACTTTGTATAGGACAGCTGCCTGCGATACGAAAATGCGCAACGTTCTGACATTACCCAACGCTCTCGATAAAGAGAACAGGGGGTAAAGGGCGCAACCTCCACTTTTGACCGTTAGGCTTTTTCGTGTCGCGAATTCCGTGACGCGAATTAGGCTTACACTCTGCCAAAAGAAGTTTCATTTCAAAAACAATTTCAGAAAAGTCGCTACTTCAGCAAAAGATTGAATTATAAGTACAGTAAAGATCCGAATAGTTTCCAATTTGGGGGGTCCCGATTCCTATCCAGGCCTACTCGGTCCACTCCCTGTGAACGCTGTGCCGTGGCTGGCCGGGCCGCAAGACGGCGACTGTTGTGTCGGCTCGGGTATGTGGGTGTGAACACCACTATACGGTCACAACGAATCGAATGTTCAAAGATCTTAATTTTCATTATTTTTTCATAGGACTTTTAAAAACGTATTTCTGGAATTTTTGTGATTAAAACAAGTGTTGCGGAGAGAATGGAGTTTTGTATATACAGAGTGTCCCAAAATTCGTGTACTTCCCGGAAATGGAAGGTTCCTTGGATCATTTGAAGCGACATTTTCCTTTACAAAAATGACGTCGGCGGCTTTGTTTAGGAGTTATTAACAAAAAACACAGACCAATCAGAGCGCGGCTAGAGCAAACGGAGTCTGACTCAGCATTGGCCGAGCCAGAATCAATCCGCTGTAGCCGCGCTCTGATTGG
>CM052337.1:23720858-23736349 GCA_028455595.1 Lasioglossum vierecki
AATATCTTACGAACAAGTTAATGTTACACAACGAAATTATTTATAATTTATTAATCCTTTTGTTTTTTAACTTGTAATAAATGTGCAATCTCATCATATAGACAAGTCAATGTTACACAGCGAATAAATAATATAAATAAATATGAAAAAAAAATTTCACCGAACCCTAGTCGACCCGGTGGAAGTCTCGTACGTTGCCGAAATACCAAGCCTTATTCGTTTTGTATACCTTCTCTGCAATAGCAGATATAAGCAGTAATAAATCTTTGTTTATGAATATCTCAAAAACTATTGAGTGTTAGCGTCTATAATGGTATATATTCGTAAATGGGAGATCGAGATCTATAAGTATAACAGAGTCTCAACTAAATCGTTGCGGAAACGTTCTGGCATTCTTCTTGTTAGATTTAGATTTCGATTGCTAGATCGATGTTAAAGTCAACAATCGAAACAAAAAATGCTTCATTTCAATTGGTAGGTTTAGCAAATCATACCATAAGGCCAACACATATGAGCCAATATTGGTAAATCACCCCCTTAAGGCGGTAAGGTATAGGCAATTCTAGGGTTTTCATCAGTGTTGCTAACCTCTAAGCTGAAAAACAGATTTGGCAACACTCATAGAAGCTTCTGCCTGTTTACCACGAGACGGAGCTGCTTGTTATTTCCATATTCTGGTTTTCAATATTACATTCCATTGTCGATTCCATATAGATTTCTTATACAGGGTGTCCCAAAATTCGTGTACTTCCCGGAAATGGGAGGTTCTTTGGGTGATTTGAAGCAACATTTTCCTTTACAAAAATGACGTCGGCGGCTTTGTTTAGGAGTTATTAACGAAAAACACGGACCAATCAGAGTGCGGCTATAGCGAACGGAGTCCGACTCAGCGACAGGTCCCGCTCAGCGTGGCGGCGCCATTGGCCGAGCCAGAATCAATCCGCTGTAGCCGCGCTCTGATTGGTCCGTGTTTTTCGTTAATAACTCCTAAACAAAGTCGCCGACGTCATTTTTGTAAAGGTAAATGTCGCTTCAAATGACCCAAGGAACCTCCCATTTCCGGGAACTACACGAATTTTGGAACACCCTGTATATTCCGAGCGGTTATGCTCGGTAATCTGCGTGCGATCGTCCTACAAACGGACTAAAATTCATACATTGTCTTCGTCGCGTTTTCACTGTGACATACATATGTATCAGCCTATCCTTTCAGTAACGTATTAGTCCTCCTGACTAGGCCCCATCTAGTGTCTAAGTATTAATTGTAAACATAATCTCGTTAAATCATGAGTGCCCCTTAGAACAAACAACCTTCCTCTTTATAATAAGCCCTCACACAGCTCCTATTATGTTCGTATAAGAAAACAGTGTTTACGCCTTTGGGTTACATTTCCTTATACGAATATAATAGGAGCTGTGTGAGGGCTCATTATAAAGAGGAAGGTTGATTGTTCTAAGGTGCACTCATGATTTCAGTAAATAAAATCGTTTTGTATTAGAAAAATACATGGGAACCTCATGTTGGTTGTCTCGATTTTTCCCCCTACTTTAGATACTCATATTATTAATTATAAACATAATCTCGTTAAATCATGATGGAAATAAGCTACAATCAACCTTCCTCTTTACAATGAGCCTTCACAAAGCTCCTATTATGCTCGTATAAGGACAAACAACTCGATCCCGCAAACACTGTTTTATTGGTTTTTCTAGTAATATTTTAGTAATATTCTGCCTATACCTTACCCCCGTAATATGCGTAGCAGACGCGGATATTTACCAATGTTGGCTCATATGTATTGACCTTATAGTATCATTTGCTAAACCTACCAATTGAAACAAAGCATTTCTTTGTTTTGATTATTCACTTTTTAACATCGATCTAGCAATCGAAATCGAAATGTAATTAAAACACCTTAAGATATTTATAGTGATTCCAAAGTTAATACAAGAAAATAAATCATTTTATTGACATGAAATTCTGACCATGTGAAAGTCCAGTCGTTATGATGTCATTGGTGCGCGCATTGTGCGCCGCCCTCAAGGGCAACCCACCCGGAGGCACGCCACGAGCAGCTAGTAGAAAATAAAAATAGTTGGTTGAAACGGTAAAATGATTGCCGCGGACCCTTACAGGTTATAAGGAAAGGAACACACCGTGGATTCGTAAGTAAAAATTGTTTATTGAATAACTTAGAGTTCTCGTGAAAGGAAGGCGTTCTTAAATTTAAAGCCAATATCCAATGGGGAAAAGCAACGTCGGTGCCGAAATCGGAGAACTATTATCTGTGGGAAGCAGGCGGTGCTTCATTATCGGCAAACGCAGACACCGTTTCGACATTTGCCGCCCCTGCGTCTTTGGAAGATGCACCTAGCGGCGCAAGCTGCATGATTCACGCTGAACCATTTCGTCCCGAAGGAGAGAACGTCGCAGGTGAATCTCCGTGGTCGGCTGTCCACGTCGTCGTCGCCAGGAAGAGCTACAGCTTTAGGGTCGGCAAAAGCAAACGGCCCCGCGAAAGTATTAGAACCAGCAAACCCGCCAGCCTCGGCTATAGCACTCGCTACCGCGTCAGAGATCGCGTCAGCATACGCGTCGGCGTCAGCGTCGCGCTCATCCACGCGCTCTGAAAACAAAACAAATCTCCGGTTTACTCTTTCGCATGACTCGAATGGTTCCAACGAAACAATCGAATCTTCTGTTTCACCGGGATTCAACCTTTCGCGCATCGACACCCGCCAACATCAATTAATACCGCTCCTCCGCCAACTGTCTTTCAGAACATTCAGACCCCTTCTAGGCTTTACGAAACGGATTTGTGGGCGTTCCAGTTACAAAAATTATGAAAAAATTCGAGAACGTTCTACCCAGCGGCACACACGACTGTGAATTATTTCAGAATTTTTTGTTGAGCGGAACAGGAGAAATAAATTATAGTGTATCCCAGATAGCGAGCTTGGAGACCCTATCACAATTTCAAACTTCCGGAATTTTTAAAAACTCCACCTCGCAACCAACAATTCTAAAATATGTAATTCGCAAAAGTGTATACCATTAAATAGACTGTTTATGAATTTTTTCGTAACTTTTCGTCGAGCAGAACACGAGAAACAAATCATAGTGATGTTGGGGAACCCTATTACAATTTTATGTCTCGAAATTTTTTTAACCATTGAACTTGCAATCGAAAATTCTGAAATAATTCATAGTTATGTGTGCCACTGGGGAGAACGTTCCTGAATTATTTCTTAACGTTTTGTCAATCAGTTCAGAAGAAATAAATCATATTGCTCCCCAGATATCGAGGTTGGCGATCCTGTCACAATTTCAAACTTCCGGAATTTTTAAAACCTCCGCCTTGCAACCAACAATTCTGAAATAGTTCATAGACGTCAGTATTATTAGATAGAATACTCATGAATTTTTTGGTAACTTTTCGTCGAGCAAAACAGGAGAAATAAATCATAGTGTATCCCAGATAGAGGGATTGAGGGCCCTATTATAATTTTATGGTTCCCGATTATTTTAAAAATCGAATTTGCAACCTAAAATTCTGAAATAATTCTTGGTGACGTATTCTATTGGGTATAATGTTCATGAATTTTTTCGTAACATTTCGTCGTGCAGAACAGGAAAAATAAACCATAGTGTATTCCAGATGATGAGGTTGGGGACCCTATCACAATTTTATGGTTTCCGAGTATTTTAAAAATCGAATTTGCAACCTTAAATTTTGATATAATTCTTGGACATGTAAGCTAATAGGTAGAATGGTCAGGAATTTTTTCGTAATTTTTCGTCGACCAGAAAAGAAGGAATAAAGCATAAATTCGTTTGTTACTTACTCAACTGGTAAGATGCTTGATCATCTTGTGGAATGCTCGCAGCAGACGCGTAGGAAATGACGACGAAGACGCACAGAACAGCTAAGAGCTTCATATTCGAGGGAATGAAACGTTAATTAGCAGTGAATGTGCGGCTTTTTTATTCTTCTCCACTTCCGACAAACGAAACTTCCAGGAAAAAGGATGAAACGCCAGGAAGTTACTCGAGATTAAAGCCAGGACCAGATTAGAAATAATTCAAATGTAATAGTCCTCCTGAAAGGAAGTATACTCCTCGAAAAATTACGAAAAGATTCGTAAACATTCTACCTAGTGGCATACATAACGGTGAATTAGTTCAGAACTTTTGGTTGCAAAATACATTTTCAAAAAATCCAAAAGCCGAAAATTGAGATAGGGTTTCCCAACTTTGCTATCTAGGTTACACTATATTTTATTTCTTCTGTTCTACTTAAAAACAATTTATGAAAAAATTCATGAACGTTATACTTAATACGATACACGACAGTGAATTATTTCAGAATTTTTGAATGCGGAATGGATTTGTTTAAAAAAAATAAACTTCATTCCACTTTAGATAGTGATCGTAAAGTTTTCGTTGTTTCGTTCGAAGTACAACGTTTCTATGTAACAAGATTTCTAGGAAACCCTCTAGCTTTAATCTGGATTTGTCAAGGCTGTCCACGGTTAACTTTCCGGACGTTCTCGGTTTGTCCTGGAGGTTTTGCGGCTCGGAAGTAGAGAATAATCACAAACGACTGCATTATCACTAGATTTGGCTAAGTATATAAACAGCAATCTTCACGATGGAAGCATCATTCGTTTCTAAATCGTTTTAGAGTACTGTCACTGCCAATTAACGTTACATTCCATCGAATATGAAGCTTTTAGCTGTTCTGTGCGTCTTCATCGCCATTTCCTACGCATCCACTGCGACCATTCCACAAGATGATGGACCGTCTTACCAGATGAGTAAGTAATAACATTGCACACAAATTATGCTTTATTCCTTTTGTTCTGCTCGTCGAAAAATTACGAAAAAATTCATGAACACTCTAACCAAGAGCATATATATATAAGATATGATTATCTCAGAATTTTAGATTGCAAATTCGATTTTTAAAATAATCGGGAACCATACAATTGTGATAAGGACTACAAGCTCATCATTTGGGATACAGTATGATTTATTTCTCCTGTTCTGCTCGACGGGAAGTTACGAAAAAATTCAAGAACATTCTACTTAATAGTAGAAACTACAACTTTGTGAATTATTTCAAATTTGTTGGTTGCGAGGTGGAGTTTTTAAAAAATCTGGAAGTTTGAAATTGTGACATGATCGCCAACCTCGATATCTGGAGAACAATATGATTTATTTCTTCCGAACTGATTGACAAAATGTTAAGAAAAAATTTAGGAACGTTCTACCCAGGGGCACACATAACTGAATTATTTCAGAATTTTCAATTGCAATCTCAATATTTAAAAAAATTTGGAAACATGAAATTGTAATAGGGTCCCCCTATCTGGGTAACAATATGATTTATTTCTCGTGTTCTGCTCGACGAAAAGTTACGAAAAGGTTCATAAACATTCTATTTAATGGTATACACTTTTGAGAATTATTTCATAATTGTTGGTTGCGAGGTGGAGTTTTTAAAAATTCCGGAAGTTTGAAATTGTGATAGGCTCTCCAAGCTCGCTATCTGGGATACCATATAATTTATTTCTCCTGTTCCGCTCAACAAAAAATTCTGAAATAATTCACAGTCGTGTGTGCCGCTGGGTAGAACGTTCTCGAATTTTTTCATAATTTTTGTAACTGGAACGTCCACAAATCCGTTTCGTAAAGCCTAAGAAGGGGTTTGAATGTTCTGAAAGACAGTTGGCGGAGGAGCGGTATTAAGTGATGTTGGCGGGTGTCGATGCGCGAAAGGTTGAATCCCGATGAAACAGAAGATTCGATGGTTTCGTTGGAACCATTCGAGTCGCGCGGAAGAGTAAACCGGAGATTTGTTTTGTTTTCAGAGCGCGTGGATGAGCGCGACGCTGACGCCGACGCGTATGCTGACGCGATCTCTGACGCGGTAGCGAGTGCTATAGCCGAGGCTGGTGGGTTTGCTGGTCCTAATACTTTCGCGGGGCCGATTGCCTTTGCCGACTCTAAAGCTGTAGCTCTTCCCGACGGCGATGGGAATAGTCGACCACGGAGATTCACCTGCGACGTCCTCTCCTTCTCAACGGCGTGGTTCAGCGCCAATCATGCTGCTTGCGCCACTAGGTGCATCTTCCAAAGACGCAGGGGCGGCAGATGTGAAAACGGCGTCTGCGTTTGCCGATAATCAAGCACCGCCTGCCTCCCACAGAAATGGTTCTCCGCTTTGGTCGCCGACATTGGTTTTCCCCATTGGACACATCGCATTTATTCTAACTTGTCATGTTTATGGAAAATAATAAAAATCTTCTACGCTGATCGACGTATCTTTACGCAAAATAGAATTGTTCCATATTGATCTGTGAATCTATGTATGCTAAATAAATATCTTCTATTGTACATTGCTTACAATGATTTGCAAAATGTTTCAAGATTCATTACCATTAGCCAACTCGTAGACATCGTTTTCGAAAAATAATGATTTAGTACGAACATAGTTTTCAAACGTGGCCGACAGTTCTCTCGATTTTTTTCAGAAACCGTTTGTTCTACGAGGAAAAGTCGTACCACATAAGAGACGCAGCCAGTCAAGATCTACAGGTTCCGTTCGACACCTTTTTCGATACGATCGATAATTTCGGAGATATTATAGAAAAACGATTTTATCAGCAATAAATTCATTGTTCTAATGTTTTCTCAATTTTTTCGGAAACCATTCGATCTAAGATAAAAAGTCGTTCTACGTAAAAGACGCAGCCTGTTCAAATCCACTGGTTTCGTCTGACGTAATTTTTCGACACGGTCAATAACTTCGGAGATATTTGAGTAAAAGGATTTTATCGTTATAAAAATCTATTATTTCAATGTTTTCGAAAACTATTCAATCTACGAGAAAAAGTCGTACCACATAAAATACGCAGCTAGTCACGATCTACAGGTTCCGTTCGACACCTTTTTCGATACGGTCGATAATTTCGGAGCTATTCGAGAAAAACGGTTTTATCAGTACAAAAATGAATTATTTCAGTGATTTCTCAATTTGTTTTGAAAACCATTCGATCTACGGGAAAAAGTACCACATAAAAGTACCACGCATCCTGTTCAGATGTACAAGTTTCGTTCGACGTGTTTCTCGATGCGGCCAATAATTTTTGTGTTTCGTTTAACACTAAACATACCGAGCACTGAAAGCGATTAAAATATTTTAGCTGATAAATTGTGTAAAGAAAAATTACCCGAGTATCCGGGTATCCCATGAATACACTGTGGATTTTCATGTAAAATAAAAATCGTTCGCATCAATAGGAAAAAGCAGACCATATATTACGATATAGTACGATTATTCTCTTGAACGATTTTAAATTTAAATTAATATATCAACGTTCTTTTAATTTCATTATTGTTTTAAATTGCACAAAATCATTTATGACTTATGTCTTATGAGATACCCGGGTAGTTTTGCTCTAGTGCACAGATGCAGTAGCGGACATAAATTTAAGACGATGATTTGTAATTTCGATCATACGCGTAATATACAAGTACTGTCTTTCTATTCTCTCTCTCTCTCTCTCTCTCTATTTGATATTTCAAAGTAAGACAGGTACATGTTTCCCCTCCTTCATCTCAATGTTGTGATCGTCAAATGTAAACAATATAGAAGTTTCAGTCGTTTGTTCAGCAAGCAACATCTATTACGTTCTTTCTATAACTTGCTATACAGGGTGTCCCAAAATTCGTGTAGTTCCCGGAAATGGGAGGTTCCTTGGGTCATTTGAAGCGACATTTACCTTTACAAAAATGACGTCGGCGGCTTTGTTTAGGAGTTATTAACGAAAAACACGGACCAATCAGAGCGTGGCTACAGCGGATTGATTCTGGCTCGGCCAATGGCGCCGCCACGCTAAGCGGGACATGTCGTTGAGTCGGACTCCGTTCGCTATAGCCGCACTCTGATTGGTCCGTGTTTTTTCGTTAATAACTCCTAAACAAAGCCGCCGACGTGGACTTGGCTAGGTGGCGTGATTTGTGTGGATGCGTGGGTGATGAACGTAAGTAAAAATCAGAGAGATAGGTGAATTTTATGGTGCGTAGCAGGGAAAAAGGTGGTAGGATCAAAGAGGAGAAGAGTAGAAGAGTAGAGAAATAAAGAGACAATAAGGTAAGAGGAAATAAAGCGGTAAGAGACGTAGAATAGATAGGGCAGAATAAGAGGTTAGAACAATAGAAGGATGAGCGAGAGAGGAAAGCTGATAAAGAAGGTAGGACAGGCAGTCGGTAAGGAAGGGAAGGTAATGGAAGGGAAAGTAACAAGGACGGGCAGGGAAAGAGGGACAATAGAGAAGAATGGATTGGATAGTTTCTGGAAAGCAGGGGAGGCAAAGCAAACAGAGAGGGTAAATGCGGTAGAACAGAGAAGGGGAAGAGAGGAAGAGGGTACAAATGAGGAAGAGAACGGACATGATATTAGTGATATGCTAAGGAACATATGGGCAGAGGTGAGAGGAATGAGAAAGGAACTAAGAAGGAAGGACGAGGAATGGAAGAAAGAAAGGGAGGAACTGATGGATAGAACGAAGACACTAGAGGATAAAGTTGAAGCATTACAAGGGCAGAAAGAAGCGGGAGAAGACGAAGAAGGGAGGAAAAGGATGGGGGAGGGGATCAGAAAGATGGAAAATCTACTGGAAGGGCAAGAGAAAAAACAAAGAAAGAACAATATAATAATAAGGGGCTTACAGGTTGGGAAAGAAAAACAAAACATTAAGGAAGAGGTCCAAAAATTTTGTGAGAAGGAGATGGGGGTACAATGCGAGCTCGAGTGGGTAAGGAGGGTGGGAGACGAAAATAAGGATACCATGATAGCAAAGATCAGTAACTGGAAAAAGAAAGTTGAAATAATTCAGAAGAAAGGGAAATTAAGAGGAACAAAAATATATATAGACCACGATTTAACATGGAGAGAAAGAAGAGTACAGCAAGAAATAATACAGTTCGCGAATATAGAACGAAACAATGGGAAGGAGGTAAAGATAGGATACCAAAAGGTAAGAATTAACGGTAAATGGATAAAATGGGAAACAGGGGAGACAAACCAGCAGGGGGTAAAAAATTTTTAGAAGGGACTCGCGACCGAAAACATTCACAAAAGAGAGGAAAAGAAGATAAAAAGGAGGGAGGTAGCATAGTTTTCTGGAATGTAGCAGGATTGTTGGGCAAGGACAGAGAATTTTGAAAGTTTATAGAGAGGCAAGACTTTATAGGGCTAGTGGAAACATGGGTGGATGAGAAGAAGTGGAATAAGATAAAGGACAGGCTACCGAAAGGATTTATATGGCAATGTCAGCTAGCAGGAAAGAGGGCGAAGGAAGGAAGAGCAATGGGAGGCATAGTGACAGGAGTTAGGGAAAAATGGGCAATGGTGGAGGATAGGAGAGAGGGAGAGGGAATAGTAAGACGACAGATGAGAGTAGAAGGTGAAGTATGGAATATATGGACAGTGTACAGAGGAGGAAGTATGGTGGAATTGGAAGGGAAGATACAAAGCTTGATACAAGAGAACGAAGGGATAACGGTAATAGGAGGAGATTGGAACGCGAGGATAGGAGAGGAGGGAAGTAGATGGAGTGGCGAAGAGGAAGAGGAGCAATATAGAAGAAAATCCAAGGATAAGAAGATAAATGCGGAAGGAAGACGATTGATTCAAATATCAGAAGACAGGGGGTGGCTCATACTGAATGGTAATATAGAAGGGGACAAGGAGGAAGAGCTCACATATGTGGGAGGGCGAGGTGAAACGGTAATTGACTATGTGTTAGTCAATAATAGCGGGAGAGATAGAGTGTGCAAATTTAAGGTTGAAGAGAGAACAGAGTCAGACCATATGCCACTCAAAGTGGAATGGGAAGGAGAAAGGGAAAAGAGGAGACAGGAAAGAGAAGGGGATGTTGAAAAAGAACTGATATTATGGGATGAGGAAAGTATTCAGAAGTTCAGGGAGAATTGTGAAGAATATGAAGGCAAAGTCAGGGGAGTTCAAGATACAAAGCCGCCGACGTCATTTTTGTAAAGGAAAATGTCGCTTCAAATGACCCAAGGAACCTCCCATTTCCGGGAAGTACACGAATTTTGGGACACCCTGTATAAATATTGAAATCGGAGTCTGGCATACCTTTCGTTGGTTGAAGTTTAAATACAGAGGAGAAAAGTATGGGTAAATCTCGGAGTTTGCTACCAAACGAAAGAGAGCAAATTGTAAGACTACGAAAAGAAAAAATGACATTTTCCAAAATAGCAAGTCTTGTAAATAAATCAGAAACGGCTTGTAAGTAAACGTGGTACACATTTTTAAAGACTGGCCAATATTCTGATCGATCAAGAAGCGGAAGACCTCGGAAAACAACTGTGAAACTGGATCATTGGATTCACCGCTTATCCGAAAAGGACCGTTTTCGTTGTGCAAGTGATATTGCATTTCAAATAAACACGAACAGTGACACAAACATTAGTGCTAGAACTGTCAGAAGACGTTTCGAAAACTTCCATTTAAGAGTACGAAGACCCCGGAAGAAACCAATGCTCAGTTCCAAAAATCGAAAAATGCGACTTGCGTTTGCTAAAGCTCACGAACAGTGGACAAGTCAAGATTGGAAAAAAATACTATTTTCAGACGATTCGAAATTTAATCGTGTTGCTTCTGATGGGTTACAATATGTAAGACGTCGAATTGGTGAAAATTTGAAACCACAATGCGTTTTACCCACAATTAAACACGGGGGTGGTAGCGTTATGGTGTGGGCATGTTTCTCTCGCAACGGCCTTGGACCAATACGTCGTATAGATGGAATTATGGACCGTTTCCAGTATATAGACGTGTTAAAGAATACCATGTTACCACATGCACACAATAATATGACTTATAATTTCATATTCCAACAGGATAATGATCCAAAACACACAGCCCGAGCTGTGAAATATTTTTTTCGTGAAGAAAATATTAACGTACTACCGTGGCCTTCGCAGTCACCAGACTTAAATCCAATCGAAAACTTATGGAGTATAGTAAAGAAAAGTGTGGCAAATTATAAACCAAAAAATCTTAATGAACTTTATTCTATAATACAAACAGCTTGGAATAACATTCCTGTTGAAAAATGTCAAAAATTAGTAGATTCGATACCGAAAAGTTGTGCCGAGGTGATAAAAAATAATGGATTTTGGACAGATTATTAAAATAAAATAAATATATTACACATTTTTTGTATAAAATGTTTTTTTTATACATAGTCTTAAACTTTTGACCATGAAAATATAATATAGATTTATTTTTCTTTTCCATATTATTACTATTATGCTCAGAAACATAATAAAAATTTGTGTTGTCAATATGTAAACAAACTATTTATCTGTTACTACCAAAATAAAACCACTGTATTTATGTATTTCATGTCAATTGAATTATTCTTTCTTTCTTTTCTTTTCGTCTTAAACTTTTGTCCGCTACTGTATGGAAGGGAGGTTGTTGGGGGCAGATTTCTCGGAAACCGTTTCTTCTACGAAAAAAAAGTAATAAGATATAAAAAAGACGCAGCTTGTCAAGATCTACAGGTTTCGTCTGGCATATTTTCCGACACGATAAACGGTAAACAGTTTCAAATCAATTTTATGCTCATTATAAGGGAACACATCCATAATGGACCTTAGGGTGGACCTTAGCTATACTTGGCGAAAAATTTTTATCGAGCTACAGAGCACCCCGCCCCCCAGAATGGTTCTCTATGGTGAGAAAAAAATTTGTGTAAAGTTTGAGGTCGATCGGAAAAAAGGATCACGTGGCACAAATCAATTGAAAATTTTGAAAATTTTGAAAATCATCGTAACTATGAAGTATTATATATCGTTGGATTTGTAATTTTTTTCTAAATAAAAATATGGAGATATTATATGACCTTTTATTACCTTTTGACCTTTTCATTTAAAAAAAAAGATCCAATAGTTTGGCAAGATGACGATTCTTACAAAGTAGGTTTAGATATAGTTAAGGCTTTACCTGTGGTCAATGATTCTGCAGAAAGAGCCGTTAAGCTAATGCAGGATTACAATGAAATTTTAGCTCGCAATGAAGAAGGAAAGCAGATGGTAATGCAAATGGTAAAAGATTACCGCCAGCAATATCCTGACGCAACGAAAACTACAATAGCAAAAAACGTGTAAATATAAAATAGAGTTCTTTAGTGTAAGAAAAATTGTTGTCAAGGTTGGATTCTCTCTCTAGCTTTTGTATTGTTTGTCTGTTAATTTAATAAAACGCATTCTTGGCGGGCGACTTCACCGTCGATCGGCGTATGATTTGGTGACCCCCTCTGTCTTTCCTATCCTAAAAGCGGGTAGTCTTACATTAGAATATAAGAAATAGCTCTTTATTACTATTCTGTAGAATATATTCATTCACATATATAGTCCAATACAAAATTAAATATCTTTGTTATTTGTGGTTATACGAAAAAATGTCAAAGGAGAAAGTTGCACTGTTTAATATGATAAATATAATGGCAAAAAAATTTTCTTTTGAAAATCAAATTTTCGAAATTTCAAGGTCATCGTTATTTTTTTTAAAATTAAGGTCATATAATTTCTCCATATTCTTATTTAGAAAAAAATTACAAATCCAACGACATATAATACTTCATAGTTACGATGATTTTCAAAATTTTCAAAATTTTCAATTGATTTGAGCCACGTGATCCTTTTTTCCGATCGATCTCTAACTTTGCACAAATTTTTTCTCATCATAGAGAACCATTCTGGGGGGCGGGGTGCAAAAAATTCGTTGGTCAAAAAATAAGGTCCACACTAATGGACAAGGTGGTACAACATTTCTGGGCCATCCTGTACCTTCAATTTGGATATGAGAAATTCTAATCACGGTTAACTTCCGGAGCGTTTTCCGTTTTTCCAGGAAGTTTTGCGGCCAGGAAGTGGAGAATAAAAAAAAGTGCAGCACTATCTCCGGATTTGGCTAAGTTTATAAACGTTAATGTTCACGATGGAAGCATCATTTCTTTCTAAATTATTTTAGAGTACTGTCAGCGATAATAAACGTTTCATTCTGTAGAATATGAAGGTCCTCGCTGTTCTGTGCGTCTTCGCGCCGCCATTTCCTACGCGTCTGCTGCGGTCATTCCGCAAGATGACGGGCCCTCTTACCAGATGAGTAAGTAATAAAACTGCACACGAACTATACTTTATTCCGTCTGTTCTGCTCGACGAAATATTACGAAAAAATTCATAACCATTCTATCCAATAGCATACACGACCAAGAACTATTTTAGAATTTTAGGTAGCAAGATCGTCGTTTAAAAAATCGGGCGGTCCAAAATTTGCGAAGTCCCGGTACTCCGAGAGCTTCCGGATTTTTTGGAAGCATCATTTCGCAACGAAAAATTCCGAAAAAATTCAAAGTGGCGTGTGCCGCTGAGTAGAACGTTCCCGAATTTTTGTAACTGGAACGTCCACAAATTCGTTTCGTAAAGCCAAGAAGGGGTTTGAATGTTCTTAAAGACAGTTGGCGGAGGAGTGGTATAAAAATCCATTTAGTTTAGCCAGATCGGACAGTCACAGACTTTCGGATGTCAAAAACCCCATGGATTCCCAGACTAACCCCATGGGTCCCTAAAACTTTGTACTCCCCTCTACACCCTGGAGATGCCCATGGTTGAGGCGGCCCTCTGATCTCGCCAGAATTTTTCCGGTGTCCTGGCCGGCTCCAGCATCAGCAGAATATAACATGTTGTATTTATTTAAAAAGTTAATAACTAGAACTTTTCAGAATTTATCGTGCCAATATGTGGCGAATACGTAGTTAAGGAATTTAAACGTCATAAAATAAAATAACAATTTATTTATTACTATAGTTACAAAGAAAAGAATATTATTTGACAAATTGGGGTCCCATAGAAATCACCGACACACATGTCCCTGACACGGTTTTTACCGACAACATTTCACCGACGATAACTTTGGCCGCCAACGCCTTTAACTGAAAACGACTTTGACCGACAACGAATTTGATCGACAACGAGTTTGACTGGCAGCGATTTTAGATTCGTAGCCGGTCAAATTCGTTGTCGATCAAATTCGTCTTCAGTTTAAGGCGTTGTCGGCCAAAGTTATTGTCGGTGAAATCTGGAGTCGGTGAAATGTCGGGGAATTTGTGTCAGTGATTTCCATGGAACCCGACAAATTGTGCGGGGAAACAATTCGTCAAACAACTCCGGCGGAGGTTCTGAACGTGCTGGTTCGTTCAATTTCTTGCTATTCCGAAATAAAAGTAGTGCTGAACACGCAGAAAAATATAAAAATGATATTATTTAATAGCAATAATAAGTAATAATATAATTAATTAGTGAACAGCTACGTGATCTACATATTTAGTGTTAAAATAATAAATTATATCATTCCACCACACATAATTAACATGTAAAATAATTTCTTACTGCTTTTCCATCCAGCCATTTTGATTTTTTAAATGTGGCAATAGGGTTTTGATGTTATAATGTTACAGCTGACGATAATAAACGAATTCAACGACCTACTGCATTACATATTACGTTGTTCCTTTAAATAAAGCGAAAATAGCTTTTCTCGAATTTCGGGCCAAGTACCTCGCTGATACTGTCACTAATACAATGAAAAAGGTCAACAATTCACTTTGCAGGTACATATGTAGAAACAGCGAACATTTTATGACAGGGACGTTTTGCCACGCACAGCAGGGTTCCTGCACTCGAGACGTCCGGGTTGACAGGAAACTAAATTTCGTTGAGATGTCGGTGCTGATCTGCCGATGCCGAGCTCCCTATGCTTAAGGACCTTATGGAGTAAAGGTCCAATTGGTGTTGGCGGGTGTCGATGCGCGAAAGGTTGAATCCCGGTGAAACAGAAGATTCGTTTGTTTCGTTCGAATGATTCGAGCCACGCGGAAGAGTAAACCGGAGATTTGTTTTGTTTTCAGAGCGCATGGATGAGCGCGCCGCTGACGCCGACGCGTATGCTGATGCGATATCTGCAGGGCTTCGGAGTCGGTAGACAAAATTCGTAACTCCGACTCCGACTCCAATCCCTCTTTTTTTTATCTCCCAATCCGACTCCGACTCCGGCGCAGATTTCGACCCCGACTCTCCAACTTGAAAAAACATGTACTCAAAATAATTAAGAGTTGTAATAAAACTGCATAAATAGTTGAAATATTGTATTAAAGTATTAAAGTCTAAGAATATGGAACAGATAACTCTGATACAACATAACACGATTGTTACTTTCTCATTTTCAGGAAATATTAGAAAATACGTATCAGTTTGAGAAATACTAAAGATAAAGTTTCCATTTTCGAAAATTAATATAATCTCTAATATTTCATAGAGACACTTGTTGCTTTTAGGACTGTCTTTTCTCTTTTTGGCAGTGAATGAATCATTTCTTCTATAAGAACCA
>CM052337.1:23742736-23767167 GCA_028455595.1 Lasioglossum vierecki
GTGCTTCGGATACGGCCTTCTGAAAATTTCGTTATTTTCGCGGTAGGAAGCACCGTTCCCGAGATACAGCCATTTTTTAAGACTAGCTCGGCTGACCATCCCCACCACTTAGGTTACGCTTTGTTTAAGGTGGAAAATTTCAAAGTTCATTATTTCAAACTTTGGTTTTACAAGTTCTAATTTGTACAAGAGTCCATGGTTAAATTCAATTTAAAAAGAAAAAAATTTTTTTAAAAATAAAAAAAAAGTAAAATTTCAAACTTTGATAATTATTCCTTCGGTTGTGTATTATGGTGGACCTATGCAAAAGGTTTTGATGATCTGTCAGTCAGTCAGTCAATGACAAATTTAGCGATTTTTGTGGTCCTATATCTCGGAACCTACTAATGTTGGAAGATTAATATTTTGTTTGATTAATTTTTGAAATTACATCTCTCCATCTGCCTCCAGTTTCGTGTTACAGCCTCTAAAAAACGGCCAAGTTGTTTCGTGTAAAAGAAGGTAGTGCGAGAACTTGGCTGGTGCACTGCCGTGCACCTAGATATGCGCATCTTGCGCAAGTCGTGGTTCCCAGTCAGACGTCGGACGGAGGCGCCGCGTTGACTAAAAGTTTGTCATATTGGAACGGCTAGTAAGGGGAATGGGTCGCGGTACGATACATTCACGCGAGTCAGACTCTGGCACGTAAAAAAAGAAAACCAAGCATTTTTTATTGCTTTTTTATTATGCAATCCTGTAGATTTTGACGAGACAAAGACAAAAATCCAAGTTTCGATCCTGGTAGACTAGTGATTCAAAAGATACGAGTGTTTAAAGTTGAACTCAGTACAGTATTTTTGATGCTCAACTTTAAACACTTGCAACTTTCGAACCGTCTATCCTACATGAACGAGACTTGGATTTTTGGATTTGTCTCATCGAAAACTGCAGAATATCATATCAAAAAGGCAAGAGATCCATTCGAAAGCTGGCCAAGAAAAACCCCTCTGAGAAAAATTTCAGCCCTCTAGCTTGTCCGAGAGGGCAATATACAATGAGAGAATCGAGGAAATAATAGATACTCAAAAATTATTTTCTTATACTGAAAAATGTTACTTAAATATTTTAAAACATTAAAAAATATTATTAAACTCACATGAACAACTCACATAATAAAAAATTGAAAAAATAAAGTTTGATGTAATGAAAAAACTAACATCGACAGGATTTGAACCCAAACTTATTCACTTCCTTGTCCGACGATTCGACCACCTTGACGCGTCTAATGACACCAAAACAAGCACAGGGAAGCACTTGGAAGCATACTAAAATTATATCTGAATTTATTAATAGTTTAGGGTTTTAGGTTATAATATAAAAAACGAGTTGCGTGCGGATTTAGTTCTTAATTACTTAGAATAATTCCTCAATTAGGTATACATGCGCTGATACAGTAGAATTTAAACAATACATGGAAATTAGTTTTACAATCTTTATAAGACATTAGTACGAATAGATTATTTAAATAACAGAGAAATATGATCCAAGGTACGAAACCTACTTTTATATGAAATCTGCATTTTTTCGATTTTTTCATTCTTTACAACCATAGTTTGCAACGAAAAGATCTGAAAATGAAACCGAATATGCAGTTTAGTATCTGAAATGTGTCAGATCTTTTTCAGAATTTTAAATTGTCAATAAATGGGGAAAATGGGCCAAAAACTGATTTTTCGTTTTTCTTCAACAACATTCCATGTGCCATCTAGAAATATTCCATATGCCATTTAAATACTATGGTGCCCAAGGTGGTTCGGAACATACCTTTATTGTAAACTGTAGGTCCCATCGCGAAATAATTCTCACGTAAGAATTAAAAAAAGCGACGTTAAATGATAAAAAAAAATAAAAAAAAAGTTCCACTAAAATAACGCCTGGGACGAATTTCACTACCAAACCCGGCTAGAGCCTTTCCAGTGAAAACGGACGAGAAATCCTTTATTTTTGAGAACATCTTAAATAGTTGCGAGGAATTCTAAGATGGCGTAAGTAAAGTTTATTGATGTAATAAATTAACTTAAAATAACTGAAATTGATTTTTCATTTTGATTTAGTTAACAGTATGTAATATTAACAACTACTTATTTAAGTTCAGAAATTACACAAAATAGGCGGTAGGGCCGCCTATCAATTTGTCAAAAGGGTGCTATCGGCACTAATTATTTGTTAGTAATTAACTTGGCGTTATAAAATACAGTATTTTATCCGTAAGTGTCCCAAAAGTCTAACCTGTAAATGTCCCAAATCTATCCCCACTACTACCGGGTGTACTCCCTTCAGGGTCCACGAAGTTCGAGAGACCTCGGTAGCCGAGAAATATGACTCCGTGCGTCTCGGATATATCGGCTATTTTCCATTATTTTTTTATGGGACTTCAATGGCCATATTTGAGGCATTTTTCTAATAAAAATCATACCAAATATGATATAATTTTAATAGACAATTAAAATTTCGGGCGCGAAGAAGGACAGTCGCCAGGCGAGCTCTTGAAATGTGCCGACGGCTGCAACTCTCAGCGTTGCTTTCTTTCCGATACGCTATCCTTCTACGCGGCCGAAACTTATATTGTCTATTACACAAGTAAGTATCATCGGAACTATATCATAATTGGTATGATTTTAATTAGAAAAATGCCACAAATATGGTCATTGAAGTCCCATAAAAAAATAGTGAAAAATAAAGAAGTTGGAAATTTGTGGAAATCGCCATTCAAAGGCTCAAAAGGGTGCCGGACAAGATTGCAGCCGGACTAAATAAAAAATTTTAGTTTTTATTGTTATTTTTTTACTTCTAATTTTCCGTTTTTGTGATTTTAATAAACCACATCAAAAGTATGTTTGAATTTTAAAACATCAGAAAAACGAACTTTACAAATGCTGTATGTAGCACTGAGCAGAGTTTCAAAATTGAGCAGTTTATATATTTTCGGACAATTTAAATTAACAGTATCGAAGAAAACCAAGATCAATACTGCAAACCCGGATAATGAGGAGTTCCATCGTTTGCGACAAACTAATTAAGATAATATATTTTGCAACATTAGTATGCTATAACAAGGAACCAAACGAGCAACGACCATACGAAGTTGGTTTAATGCGATGCCACATAGCAAACATTTTGATAAGTAAAAAGCTATTGGATTTCCCTGAAAACGTATAATCTTCTTAAAACGTACACTTTATTTTTTGTCTTCTTGAAAAATTCAAAAGACTACATACGTCATGTGGTTGGGCATGACGGAGGGATTCCCTTTAATTTTTAGCATTTCCTACAAAACGTACAACTAAATAAATAATTCTATGTGTAAATAATAGTTCTATGTGTGGCTCGTGGAGAGTCACACACAAAATAAAAAACATTAATAGATGCAGGCCGTAGTAGTTAGACGTTTAATGGATATTCTAGGGACGTTTTTAGAACGTACGGTTTTGTAACACAGCCCTCGAGAAAACTTTCGTTGGCCGTTCGGAATACGTCCGGAGCAGACGCATTTAAAACGTCTTCAAGATGTCTTTGTGCTATCTGGGAGTATTTCAAGTATGTAATAGCATTTGAAATAATAATATTGCCATCAATTTCTATTTCAAGTAATAGTATTTGAAATTATAGTATTTTAATTAATTTCTATTTCAAATAATACTAGAGAGGGCAAGGGAGAGGGAAAGGGAGAAAGAGAGCGAGAGAGAGCCCTAGTACAAGAAGGAAATTGCAAAATTGTAAACGTTTCAAGTTGTAACATAGCGAAATTGCGCAATCGTTTCTTCAGATAAATAACAACAATTCGAATAATTCCGGACTCTGTACTATAGTAACGCATCTATTGTGCGATAGTAAATGTAGAATATAGTCACGAAGAAATACCTACAATGCCAGATGGTACGATTGTGCTTCGCTTATACATATACATATGCACACTGTGATATACCCTTCCACCTTTGTAATACCTAAATCGCACGGGAAGTTCTCTTGAAATTGTCATTATACATTATTCACGACACTTATCCGTTACGCTAATTTATATCCTCATGATCTAACTCCGCGATAAATGCAAGTTCGAGGACGCTTATAACTTCGAATCCCTTCTTCTCGTTCCCAGAACAAGTACAAACCATTACATTATGGTATATAAATACAAATTCAATTAAACTACTTTATCAACTAATTTTCAAATATAAATGCAATACTATAAAATTTTTCATATTAATTCAATATTATTCCTCAATAATAATAAATTTTCTATATAAATTTCAATGATATAAAATTTTTCATATTAATTTAATACTACCCTCAATACTAATAAATTTTGTTTCTTATAAATTCAATGATAATGGAATTTTCTATATTAATTCAATATTACCCTAAATAATAATAAATTTTTTGTATAAATTCATACTCTGTTCTGAATAACCACGCGATACACTTCTTAACCAGTTAACTGTTTCGACTTTGTTGGAAAATATGTTCCCTGCGTGCTAATACTTTTTATTTCGACATGGTCTCAAAATATTCTAAACTTATTGCAATTTACGAATATATTTTATTTTTAATTAATATTGCATAACTAACTGCCGATGGTCACTGCTTAAATCACATGACGAATATATTCGTCATAACACAAAATTTTACAAAGTTTTCATGACGAATGTATTCGTCAATAACAGTTAACTGGTTAATATATTTAGACATTTTATAATATATTTAGAGCGAGAGCGAGAGAGAGAGAGAGAGAGAGAGAGAGAGAATCTCTCGGCGCATAATTGTTTTTGAATGAATAATCTGAATGGATTTAGATTTAACTTTGCGTCGCGGCGCAGAGGTCACGGCTAATCCCGAACAATTTCATCGAGCGATTACCCGTGAAATTGTTGCATAGCAAATGCTTAGGGTACAGCTTCGAACAGTCGCGATGGACGAATGTTAACTTTCTTTCCGAATAAAATCATGCTCTTTTAATTAAAAGTTAATTAGAATTTACAGAAATTAATTAGAAACAATATTATGTATATTTGTACATATAATTAATTGATAGAACACGAACGAGAAAAGAACTCATCCATTGTTATTGTCGCGACGGAAATTTGAAATCCAACAACATTAGTTACTATTTCGAGTTGGATAAATTCGTTTCAGTTGAAGAAAATATTCTAATACATTCGTTTTAGTAAAACATTCGAATAGATTTTCTATCGAATCGAAGCCGAAGTTGAAACGATGACATTCAATTCGAGAATAACGTTCAACACAGAATGCAACAATATTGGTCTCTCTGGGACGATGAATTATTGCGATTGCAAACGCAGAAACCACAGCGTGGTAAATCCTGTTACTCCGGCAATGTCCTTCCATGCCTGGGCGATCTACAACTCCAGGCTGAATCAAATTCCCCCTGGCCGAATGTAGTTAAACGAAACGTTACGTAAACCACGATTCGAGCGCGTTAACTTCAGCTTCTTGTCGTTCCATTTGTAACCGAGAGCTGTTACATGGAGGCGAAGTAGCAAACGCGACACAATTCGCGAGGAGTGTCCCTCTTCTCTCTTCTCCCTTCAATCAAAGAAATTAACGATTCGATGAAGGGAATGATCTTTCGAGCGCACTCGACAGCGTTGTATTGACTTCAACTTATCGGCACATGCACTTCTGGCTAAGGTGACCCTGTTTCGAGAAGATCAAGCCCTAGTTTGCTGGCACACACCTGCCGGAAAATAGTTTCACTGGGAAACACAAATATTTCGTCGGTTCTCTGAACTCTCTGTTACAGAGGAGGTGGTTTCAATTTTTCTGGTTCTGGAATTCGACGATTATCAGATTATACTATTTTATCATCTCGTGATTTTACGACTTTGCAATATTGCAATTTCACAATTTTACTAACTTTTGAATTTACAAATTTACAATATTACAATTTTACTAACTATACAACTTCAAAATTTTTAATTTCACAATTTTACAACATTAAGAGTTTAGAACTTTTCAATTTCGCAATCGTGCATTTCTACAATTTTACAACCTCACAATCTTGCAATTTTGCAATATTGCAATATCACAATGTTGCTAACTTTACAACTTTGGAATTTGTCAATTTCAGAATTTTTTACAATTTTAGAATTATACCTAATTTAGAATTTAGAAATTCACAACTTTACAACTTTACAGTATTACTCTTCAACAATTTTGCTAACTTTTACAGCTTGACAACTTAAAAATTTTTTAACTTCACAATTTTGTAACTTTATAATTTTAAGGAGTTTAGAACTTTTCAATTTCACACTTTTGTAATTCTAGAATTTTACAACCTCATAATGTAACAATTTTACCATTCGGCAATTTTACAATTCTACAGCTTTGCAATATTACAATTTCACAATTTTACTATTGAATAATTTTACTAACTTCACAACTTTACAACGTGACAGCTTCAGAATTTCTCAATTTCACAAATTTTACAACTTTAAGAGTTTAGAATTACATAATTTGGCAATTGTTATTACTTTACAATAAATTTTACAATACTTTAGATGTTCCAGTTTTCTGTTTTTTAAGCAATCTGCTGTAAAAAATACTTTTAAAAAAGTTACTTTAATTGCAACATAAATCGTGTTTTCTGTCCCGATGCTTTCATTCTTTAAAACAAAATGGACAATTAAATATTGATGATTGAATATCAATTCAGACAGAAATTAAATTTTCAATTGAACGTCTGTACAGACTATTTATATTACTACAAAGAATACAGCAATGTTAACAAAACCATTAGAATACCAATAATAGTTCTTATTCCTCCAATAACATTCAGCCTCGTCGAATTTCATTACTTCAAATTGAAATTGTAGAATTTCTTATCGACCGAGTTCAATCGAATTCAAATCGAAACTTAATCGCCGCGATTTCCGTTTGAGAGTTCGACTCTATTGAATTTGAAATTCCACACTGTTTCTTGGCTGGATAAGAAAACGGCCGCGGTTACTCTCTATACGCCTTCAACTCCGTATCTGTAAGGGTGAAAAACGTGGTCGAGGAGCACGATCGATACACTATCTAAAGCTGCACTCGCCGGGTCTTTGGTTTATTGGATATCACTTGATGTCTTTGAAGGAATCGCATTTCGAGGATGGTCGATTCATTGGAATTAAAGCTTTGATATAATTACAAATATATATGTACATATTTAATAATAATAATAATAATAATAATAATAAATATTTAATAATAATAATAATAATAAATATTTAATAATAATAATAATAAATATTTAATAATGATGATAATAATAATAATATATATATATAATTAGTAGATTAATTGCGGATTTGATGAATCTACCAATAACTCGAGTAATAACTATTTTAAATATCAAAAGAATTTTAAAGAAGTTTTCGACTGTCCATATACAGGGCGTTCCAGTTTTCCCGGGAAACTTTGTCAACGTGTTCTTCACGCAAAAGCAAGAAAAAAATGTTATATAAACATATCTTGTTAAATGTTTTATTAAGGAGTTATAACTTTAGGAGTTATAACTTTAAATTTTAATATTTACATTAACAATAATTATTTTAATAGTAAGATTTTGAACGTCGGAAAAATTTTAAAGAAATTTTGCACTGTCAATATATGTCCATTATTTCTAATCTAGTAATTATTTTTTCACTCCGAAGCAAATTGTAATTAACATGTTTACAGACACAAAAATATTGTAAAAAGCAAATTAGCTGGTTAATAGAATGATAGAAATTTTTCAATGTTAGCACTTCTAATTATTAAATTCCTAGGAAAAACAACTTGCAACATTTTATCTGGTGTATGTAAAATGTCTTCTAGTGAACATTTCAATTGCAATAATAATAATAGCTTCGCACGGAAAGGGTTTTGTTAAGATAACATTATGTCATAGATGCAACAGTTGATTTTCGCGAAGGAAATTCTGCGGCGAGGAAGGATGTGGCTAGTTCTTATGTATATCATGCTCCCGGTTGTGATTAAACATGTATATAAGGAGCCACCGTTACACCCATCTTCGAAGTGCGCCAGTTGCTTACAGAGCTGTTGCAAACATTTGACGAGAAAACTTCTGCTCGATCCAAGATGAAACTTATCTTCGCGCTTTGCATATTTGTTACTATCGCCTTCGTCTACGCGGAGAGTGATTCGCAGGAACCTGATCGACAGCTAGCTGATCAGATAAGTAAGGCATACAATTATAACAATTTTATATATCTGGATTTTTTTAAAATTAAGTTTACAATCGAAAATTGTGAAATAATTCACAGACGTTAATATTATTAAGTAGAACGTTCATAAATTGTTTCGTAACATTTTGTTCAGCAGAACAGAAGATATAAAAGATAGTGTAACCTAGATAGTGAAGTTATGAGACTCTATCTCAATTTTATGTTTCCGGATTTTTAAAAAAATTGAGATTGCAATAAAAAATTCTGAAATAATTCACAGACGTTAATATTATTAAGTAGAACGTTCATAAATTTTTTCGTAACATTTTGTTCAGCAGAACAGAAGAAATAAAAGATAGTGTAATCTATATAGTGAAGTTATGAGACTCTATCTCAATTTTATATTTCCGGATTTTTAAAAAATTGAGATTGCAACAAAAACTTGTGAAATAATTCACAGACGTCAGTATTATTAAGTAGAACGTTCATAAATTTTTTGGTAACATTTTGTTCAGCAGAACAGAAGAAATAAAAGATAGTGTAATCTAGATAGTGAAGTTGTGAGACCCTATCACAATTTTATGTATCTGGATTTTTTTTTAAATTAAGTTTACAATTGAAAATTGTGAAATAATTCACAGACGTTAGTATTATTAAGTAGAACGTTCAAAAATTTTTTCGTAACATTTTGTTCAGCAGAATAGAAGAAATAAAAGACTGTGTAACCTATACATATAGTGAAGTTATGAGACTATCTCAATTTTATGTTTCCGGATTTTTAAAAAAATTGAGATTGCAATAAAAAATTCTGAAATAATTCACAGAAGTCAGTGGTATTAGGTAGAATGTTTATGAATTATTTCATAACATTTTGTTAACCAGGACAGAAGAAATAAGATATCCGTAAACTAGACAAGAATGAAGTAACAATGTTGCTAACTGAAGAATTCATTTCAGGTGATTTTGCGA
Source organism: Lasioglossum vierecki (assembly GCA_028455595.1). Classification (NCBI taxonomy): domain Eukaryota; kingdom Metazoa; phylum Arthropoda; class Insecta; order Hymenoptera; family Halictidae; genus Lasioglossum; species Lasioglossum vierecki. The sequence goes on from CM052337.1 coordinate 23,751,913, forward strand.
AACGCGAAGCTGTGGACGAATTTATGATGGCGTCATCCAACGACGCAGCTAGCCGAGACCGCAGGGCTCCTAAAAATCCTTGCGACGCAAATTGGTTTAGGAGAATGATGAACTTGGACACTTTCGCTTGCAATGTTCAATGCAGCGGTCAGCATTGGCGCGGAGGAAAATGTAACAATCGCAACTGTGTTTGCTACTAACCATTCGAATGTTAAAATAATTGTCTAAAACAATATTTCAGACTTAGGCTTTCCTATTGAACCTTCGTTACTTTTTTATTGTAACAATTCATACAATTTATTTCAGTTGATGGTCAAAGATCATGTACTTACTTCTATATAAACAACTTGCATATCAATTGCTGCTTTTTATTTAACATTATTCCCAATATAATTTAATTTTGATATTAATTCTCATGGGGAATTAACTCCAAATAAATTTTTTATAGGAAATCTTCTTATTTTTCTTCAGAAATTAATTTAATCTTACAGTTTTCCTCAATTTAATTGTCCAAACTTAATTTTCTGTGGAAATTACATTGAAATAAATTTATTTTAGCAGAAGAATTTTTCTTAATTTTCTTTAAGAATTAATTGGAACTTCCAATTTCCCGCTATTTAATTTTTATAATTGAATTATTATTAACTGTTTTGTTTGTTCACGATCGCCAATTTTGAATAAATTTTAACTAAATTACGGCGCACAGGTTCGATCCTAATTTACTAACTAAGCTGTTTTACAAATATTACTTTTTTCGACGTTTCGGTCCGTCTTGGGACCATTTTCCAGAAAATATAAATTGCGTCTGTAAGAGAAAGTGAATTATATTTTCCATGTTAAAGAGTTAATTGATAAACTAGAAAAAACTAACTATTTTTTTTAATTTTTAATAACAAAACTTACTTGCTTAGTGTAAAAGCATGATATTTTTGGTCATCAAAAAAGTACGTGTTGACTAAGTGTTGGCAAGATACATAGTAAAATGACAATCGATGTTAGCATGTAGAAGACGACAAACGTCGTAGTTTGAAAAAGGAACCAATCAGAGAACATAAATTTCTATCATTGGATGATCGATATATAGCGGTTAATTTGAACCGAACAATCCATAACACAAATTAAACGCAGTCTAACCTTTATATCAACCAGTGAAGGTTCGTCAAATAACATTCAATATGTTTTTAAAGTGGTGTAAGCTGTTTTAAGATTTCTTTAATGGTTAGAAAGAGCTTAGTTAGTAACTTAGTTAGTAACTTAGGATCGAACCTGTGCGCCGTAATTTAGTTAAAATGAATTAGTACTATTTGCGAATTTTTTCCACGATTTTTGGAAACTCGAAATTCAAATAATTCCTGTATTATCCCCGGGAATGGAAGTTAGGATCGACTCGATAGTGTTCATTCGTCGGATTCAAACTTCTTCTTCTTCGACATTGTGCCTTCGCAAACGCAGTCCACGTGTAATCCAAGGACTGACCGAGAATCGAGCGAATAAATTTTCATTTTCCTCGCTTATTCACCTGTCGGACGGCCGGAGATAACAAAGTTAAATTAAGCACGCGCATATGGATGTACTTTCCGCTTCTCTTCGTTGTTCAATTTCTCCTCCATCCCACCCTTCGCAGTTAAGATCATCTATTTCCCTGTTATACTTTCGTCGTTTCGTATCGGAGAAACCAGGCTGTCCCAGACGTTAAAATAACAGGGTTGCTGGAACAATTACTGTGGTGTATTGCTTCGATTGTATTGCAGTTCGTTTTGATAGTATTCGGAATTTCTACAGAAATAATAACGTGTAGAAGTAATTTATAAAGAACAGGGGTGGTCTGGATATTAAAAAAAATTGGTGGCCCTCAGTATAACCGTTTACATACGAAATTATTTGTTTACAGTGAATGTGTAGAAATCGACATTTCAAAATTTGTTTTATTTTTTACAAGTTTGTTTTCGGAGCTCAAAATTCTGAAAGCATTCATGGATGTGCATTCTAATGGCTACAATATTCCTGATTTTTTTTCAGAATTTTCAACTGATGTGGATAAGAGAAATTTAGTATTTCATATGTTCTACAATAGAAATTGGAAAATTTCAAAATTTGTTTTATTTTTTCAAAGTGTCAAGTTTCTATGAAAATATTCAAAATTAATGGTTCAGCCATATAATAAATACGTAAATCTGTTCGTTAAAAAGGGATCAGGACAATTTAATTAAAATGGATTATTAAATGATCATGTTTTGTAACGTTTGTCCTGTATCGATCGCACCAGCCAACCGCTTTTAATTACACAACGTGAACGCGTACGCGTAACAATGTTCACGTGAGCAACGGCCATTACGCTTCGAATCATACTAAATATTTGTCGAGAACGTCCCGATAAAAACATTTTATAATACCCACAATTATGAATGTCATTGCAACTGATCTACTGGTTCTGAAGCTAGCAAAGCTAGACTGACTTATGTCCTAAATTAATCCTTTAGCGCTCAAAGTATTTAATCATAAATATCAAATTGGTAAACCTTACGTTTAGGGGAGGCAGCTCCGTTGACCTTGACCTTGACATATGTTGTCAAGGACAACATTCTGAACAACTTTTGTCATTACAACTACCCGGTGCTCGATTTTAGTTTTCGAGATAATTGCAAAAAACTATTGATAGTACTAAATTGAATTTTACGTATACGCTCACGCTCCATGGGAAGCACTGTAAGCCTGCCATAGTTTCGAATGAGCTACACTTTAGATAAATAAACATAGCAAGAACCCATATATTCGAATGTGACCAGGCTTGTGCGAGAACCCGGATTTCTCGGGTTCGGAATGGGTCGGGAAATCTCGGCCGAGACGGGTCGGGTTCCCGACCGTGCGATACGTTTCGGGGTCACGCAGAATTGCGGGAACCCGAAACGTATCGCACTTTTGGGAACCCGACCCGTCTCGGCCGAGATTTCTCGACCCGTCCTGAGCGTCGGGTTTCCCGAGATTTCGGGTTCTCGCACAAGCCTGAATGTGACCCATGTGCGATCCAGTGCGGGTCAGTAGCGATCAGTGTACATATACAGGGTGTCCCGAAATTCCCTCAGCATCCGGAAATGGGAGGATGCTGAGATCATTTCGGGACACCCTATATATTAGTGCGTTAGTTGCAAGTCTCGTGAGTTATTGAATTATTTCAATATGTATCTCCATGAATTTATAACTTTCACATACAATTTCGATTCCTTGTGGAACTTTTTGTGTAAGAAATTTAAATATGTTATAGATTTCGTCATTTTGAACCTAACCTAACCTACCCTAGTAGCATTTACGGTTGGTCAACGGTGGCCAACGGTTGGGAGTTTGTTGGGGAATGGTGAGTGGTTTTGCCGACAAATCCCCAACGTAGGGCTAACGAAGAAAGATTATGTGAATTTGCCGACGAATTCCCAACGTAGGCCAACGACGAATGCTCAACGTAGGGCCAACGACGAATACCCAACGTAGGGTCTACAGATATTATAGTCGGGGAATTAAAACGTGGAATTTACAACGATTATACTACATTGGCCCAACGAAAATCTGCCAACATATACATATTTCGTCTAACAGACGCCGCAAGTATTGCCGCAACCAAAAATAAGTTATATTTCAAATTAATTTTTTTTCGTATTTTTAAATATACTTAAAATTTGTAATTTTTGCGCGATAGTTGATCCACTAAAGTTTTATTGTGAGCAGTCTTGGAATTTTTAAATTACTTTAATTTTTCCATTTTCCAAGGGAAAATTAAGGGGGGGTGTTCATGTATTATAAGAAGACCCTTTTGGATTTCTTCAAAATGGGTCTTCCTTTTTTAGATACTTCAATTTTAATTTGTTGACGTATCTAGTAGTCCTAGTCATAGCATCTACAAACAAGAATCATCTGTAGGTTCAGCGATGGGGCATTTTACTTACTACAAGTGGGTCCGGGTTCAAGTCCGACGTTGGCATTATTTTAGTTTTTTCCTTTTTTCCCCAAAATTTTACAACAAAATTTTACTGAGAAAATCAGAATGTGGGCTCTGTAGGTTCGTTTTATAGTACTGTTGGCTCTAGGTTGGGTGTGACCGTTGGCCAATCGTTGGTCCTGACTATTGGTCCAACTGCAAAAAAGATTGACATCTCTAACGGTTGCCCAACGCATACATACCGCCAACGCACTGTGGGTTGAAACAAGAAAAACGCGGACAAAAATAAATTTTTTGACTAAACGAAAAATGTAAAATAATATTATTAACTTGTTGGTAGATAAATAAGGCATGATCTCCTGCATTTTATTTTCCAAAATTCCATACCTGTAACCCACAATTAAATGCTGAAGTTCAATAAAAATTCATAAAAGTTGCATCTCCTGAATTTCTTAGAATATCGTTTCATTTAGGACGTTATAACTTAATACACATATGAGTGAGGATTTTTTCCATGTACTTAACTGAAAGCGTGTTTCAAGACGAACATAATAACCATGGATTGAGTTTGTTTTTGTTGTATATAACACCTACAAACATTGATGAAACAAAGAGTAATTATCAAGCTCTTTTTCTACTCAAATAGAATTATAAACCGATTGCCGTCGATTTCCGCATTGAAATTTATTAAACGTTATTGATAGATATGTGTACAATAAAACTAAAAAGGTTCCAGCTGCGTCCAGCTGCGTCTGTGGATACTGTCTTACAGAAACGACGACGCGTGAGAGAGTAGACGATTCAGTTACGTGAATCACCTAACGTTTGCACCTCAAATAGCTCTGTTGTTTCCAAAGATACGTAAAATATGGTAAGGACAAAGTTGAATGGTACAATGGGGCTAACACGATGCCAGACAATTTCGTTTTTATATAATTTTTTTGTAGAGATATTAAGATCAATTTGACTTTTTTAAATGAAGTTACTCTTTTTTATCATTTCAATGCCCGAATTTCAAACCCGAAAAGTTTATTTATTATTTAGTTATATTATTATTTATGCGATTAGAATTAGTTGTGGTTAGGTTAGGGTTAGGTCGCGGTGGGGGCGGAGAGACTACGCGGACGAAATTCCAGGAGTAGTCTTTAAAAATTGAAAGATTACCTTATGTATGTATCACTCTAAATTAAAGAGGATTCGCTTATAGATCATGTGTGTGAATTTTTGTGGTGCTATGAGGTGAACTAGACTGGTGATGATCCATTTTTACAATTAATTGAAAATATTCTATAAAAAATAAAAATAAGATAAAAAATATTTTTTCGACTCGCCAAAAAACGTTCTGGCAATCGTCATTTTAGTAAAAAAAGAACCTATTTTCAAAATTTCATCGAATCCTGAGGTGGACCGTAAACGAAAATTTTGCCGAAAAATATATTATCTTATTCAAATTAAGAGGCAAAGGTAACACTGATAACGGAAAATTTTATTCGTGATCGCAAAATAATATAATCAATAAATGATATTGGTAACACTGACAAACACATATACAGGGTGTCCCAAAATTCGTGTACTTCCCGGAAATGGGAGGTTCCTTGGGTCATTTGAAGCGACATTTTCCTTTACAAAAATGACGCCAGCGGCTTTGTTTAGGAGTTATTAACAAAAAACACGGACCAATCAGAGCGCGGCTACAGCGGATTGATTCTGGCTCGGCCAATGGCGCCGCCACGCTAAGCGGGACCTGTCGCTGAGTCGGACTCCGTTTACTCTAGCCCCGCTCTGATTGGTCTGTGTTTTTTGTTAATAACTCCTAAACAAAGCCGCTGGCGTCATTTTTCTAAAGGAAAATGTCGCTTCAAATGATCCAAGGAACCTCCCATTTCCGGGAAGTACACGAATTTTGGGACACCCTGTATGTATTAGTCTAACGCTTCAATTTTGCTATGATTCCACGTTTTTCCCGTTTTTTTAAGGTCTTTATGAAAAGACATTAATCAAGTCCCATATATTTTTGTTGTTGCGATTCCTCGTTGACAGTCCTGACTTGGCACCATCTGGTCTAACTAGCTGAACTAAAATTGGCTCTAGACTTGCTTTAGACTCTGGCATCATGAATGGAATATGGGGAAATTGAATGCAATCACGGACTGTCGTTTTTTTACCTTATACGAGCATATTTTGAGCTGCACAAGAGTTCATTTGATAGAGGAAGGTTAACTGCACCACGCAGTGCCCCATCATATCAGTTAAAAATGTCTATTTCTAACAGAAAAATACATCGGAATCTGCTGGTGTTTTTCTCAATGTTTGCTCTACATTGGGCTTATTTTTCTGTCACAAATAGACATTTTTGACTGATATGATAGGGCACACCGTGGTGTAGTTAAGCTTCCTCTATCAAATGAACCCTTGTGCAGCTCAAAATATGCTCGTATAAGGTAAAAAAAAACAAAAGCTCGCAAATCCATGTTTCGATACAAAATCTAATAAGATTCTAGTTACTGTCTAGTTATCACACATGGTGCCCCTTGCCTCTTAAGTTTCTTAAAAACTGTGCGCCTAGGGGAAAAATTGAGGACAGATTCGGATTCAGCGCAAAATACTCTACAAGAATCATCCAACTGCAATTGTTTAACAAATTTGATGTTGGACAGTGTAAATCGAATCGGAAACTTTCTTCCAGCAATTCTATTAATCGGTAACTTATTTCCCTATAAAATTTTGTTTATTTTGTCGTTTCTTTGTTATAATAAATGGATGCTTATGTTATGTTGTTATTTTTCATTCTTTAATAAGCCCCTTTTCATTTCCCATCAGTTTTAACTCTATAAAGTAATAATTTATACTTCTAAATTGTGAATGTTTTCTCGAACATCTGCATCAATGGCTCCGACCGGAAACATTGTGCCACGGGGTGTATTAACGAGGAAAGTCTGCGGAAAATTAATTGCGACGAGAGTGTGCGCGCTGTGTCATTCGAAAAAATCGAAAAATTACCGGATTGCGAATATGTTTGCGTTCAAAAATGACCAAACTACCTTTTCCAAAAAGGTCTGACCGCGCGTTTAATGTGCTCGAAATAATACATACCGACGTATGCGGTCCGATTGTAAGTTAGTGTAAAATCAATCGGCGCGGCGCGGCGGCGCAAGATACTTTATAATTTTCATTGACGATTGTACGCGCTGGTACGAAGTACATATATTTTCTGCGACAGAAAAGCGAAGCGGCGCACAGTAGGGTATATGACCGATGTCAGCGGTCATGAAGCAATTTTTAAAATTTTACATAAACTGAAAATTATTTATGGCTTGAGTTAGTTGAATGTCTGAGGAACAATCTCCCATCATTCGTTTTCCCATTCATGCATCCGTTAAGTACTGAAATTTGTCGGAAGTTTGAAGTTTCGTTAAACGCTTTCATTTCTTAACGAATTCACCTATTAGTAAATTTTACCTTATTCAAATACACTAACAGATTTTTGTTTCATATAAATTTTTTTAGCTAAGTATAGGGTACACTTTTAAGAGAAATTCACTTTTGTACTATATACATTTGTGTAATTATTAATATTTAAAGATAACCAACGATGAGTCACTTTCTTGATGATTCTAAAACTTTGGTAATGATTTTGTTATACTTCCCGGTGCGACCCGGTGTTCATTTCTCTGCCGTTATATTCTTTGAAGTTTTCCGATTAAGGTGACAGTAAAATTGGAACTGACTACGTCTGCTTTCGTATTTTATAGTTGATTTACGAAAAAATGGACATCGCGCGCGCGTGAAAATCGCGGCATTTTTCACATCCTTCATGTTTGCATTCGCTATAACTCCGCATTAACTTAAGTAAATGCTAAATAATAATAATAATAAACATACAATATACACTAAAATAAGAAAACAGTACACTCGTAAAATTTAAATAATATACAGGGTGAGTCAGTTAAAGTGTACCCGACGTATATATCGGAAATAAAGCATTTTGAAGAAAAATACTTCACACAAAAGTTGTATGGTTTCAAGGGGAACATAAAATGGTGTCTTTGATTTGACCTTGGATAGACTTTTGAGACTCACGTGAAGGTCATCTTCAATTTCTTAGATATGTAGAACTCCCTACTGTAAAATACATACTTTTCACTATGGCTATATATTTAAAACACAGCATTCTTTATAATAAGTATTTTAAAAAGATATTTTAAGTGTAAATGATTATACTTTTCGATAGTGTACATAAAATAGACGAATAACGTAAAAATACTGATTAGTCTTTGTAATAACAATTCTAAAGAGATATATTAATTGTAAATGATTATACTTGTCGAAAGTTGATATAAAACAGACGAATAACGTTGATATATTGATTATTATCCACACTACTTGATTGAAAAATGTCTAGAAACGTTACAATCTGATACGCTGCTCTTTATGGACAAATTTTGCACTCAAAACATCCGTTCCAGTAAAAACGGCATACAGTACAAAAAGTAGAAATCTTTGGTTCTTTTTTCATCAAATTTGGATAAATTTTAGCAAAGTTACTGCAGTTTCAATATGGAGCGAATTTTGAATTAGCTGTGGCCGCATAAATCGGGCAGGTACACCACTGTGCGGCGTTATCTGTGTATAAGAAATTTAAAACGCAAGCAGAGAATCACATCAGGGAAGCGAATCAAATATTTACAGTCGGATAACGGACAAGAATTCGTAAACGACGAATTTAGTAGATAAGTACTTAGATTACGAATTTATGATTTCGGCGCAAGGTTCGATCAATTTTACACAAGGTAGCAAATGTGCAATTATTTATAAATGTATCTTGACGTTTCGATCCCTATGTGGATCATTTTCATAAAGAACATGTATTGCGTCTAAAAATAATGTAAAAGAATTATAATATGGCAAATAAATTTAAAAACACAGCCAGCTCGATCCGAAGAATCAACAAAATCAATGTACTTACTTGCTCCGTAACAAAAAGAAAAGAAAACATAAACGAACACTAAAAAGTACAAGAAGGCAATGTATGCCTTCCATGGTGGCAAATATGTAAATTAGTACTTAGATTCGTGCGGAATCAAAAGGCGACTGATGTATGACGCATACATAACGCTAAGCAAAACGGAGGTCGCTGAACGAAAAAATCGGACCCTCGCACAGTGGGTTGAAACAAGAAAAACGCGGACAAAAATTTTTGAAGTTATTTCTATGTTTAAATTAATAAAAATGGCACCGTTTTATAGATTTTGAGATGCTGAATGCAAATCAATAATTAGATTTTACTTAATTACAAACCCATAAAAGTTATTTAAGGTTTTTAGAAACGATTTTCTCGAATCTGGACATACATATTATTAATTGTTATTACATAATAAATTCTGTATTATTTACTTGTTGTTAATCAAATAATATAAAATTTTGTATAAAAAATCAATATATAATTTCGTTTCATACGAAAAATCAATATATAATTTTTTTATATGAAAATTCAATATTAATATTATTATTTTTTTATATATATGTGCACAAACAATATATAATACATATTATATATATATATATATATATATATATATGTATATATTATATTTTCAATCATATGGAAAATATATTATATCATCACAGATTCAACCACAGAATTATATATATATATATATATATATATAAATATACCTTGAATGACCTTGAATAATTATAGCCACTGAATTCTTAATGACAGAGACTATCATTGTAGGTGTTTAAAAAGGAGTAACTTCATTTAAAAAAGTCAAAGTGATCTTAATATCTCTAAAAAGTGACATAAAAACGAAATTGTTTTGGCATCGTGTTAGCCCCATTGTACCATTCAACTTTGTCCTTACCATATTTTACGTATCTTTAGAAACAACAGAGCTATTTGAGGTGCAAACGTTAGGTGACTCACGTAACTGAATCGCGTACTCTCTCACGCGTCGTCGTTTCTGTAAGACAGTATCCACAGACGCAGCTGGACGCAGCTGGAACCTTTTTAGTTTTATTGTACACATATCTATCAATAACGTTTAATAAATTTCAATGCGGAAATCGACGGCAATCGGTTTATAATTCTATTTGAGTAGAAAAAAAGCTTGATAATTACTCTTTGTTTCATCAATGTTTGTAGGTGCTATATACAACAAAAACAAACTCAATCCATGGTTATTATGTTCGTCTTGAAACACGCTTTCAGTTAAGTACATGGAAAAAATCCTCACTCATATGTGTATTAAGTTATAACGTCCTAAATGAAACGATATTCTAAGAAATTCAGGAGATGCAACTTTTATGAATTTTTATTGAACTTCAGCATTTAATTGTGGGTTACAGGTATGGAATTTTGGAAAATAAAATGCAGGAGATCATGCCTTATTTATCTACGAACAAGTTAATAATATTATTTTACATTTTTCGATTAGTCAAAAAATTTATTTTTGTCCGCGTTTTTCTTGTTTCAACTCACAGTGAAAAAGTTGATACAACGCGATGTTTACTCCTTCAAACCGAACTTTTGAAAGGATTTTGGACCGAGGCAAACTCTACGGCGAATTACACGCGAAATAGGTGCCCCTCGCGAGCCCTGAATGGTGACACCGCCGCTTATCATTGTTGGACGGGTGAAAAAAGTACCTGAAGTTTCACATTTTAAAGTGTTCGGTTCCAACGTTATCACGTTAAATCGGAACCCGTAAAAACCGAAATTCCGAAATTCGAATGATTCACGTGCGGGAGAAGGAATTTTCGGAAGAGGAAGAGGAAGAGGCGAAGGGATTTAGAGTGTGGATTCCAGTAAAAAATCGCGTAGATATTTCTCGAGATGTTAAAGAAGAAAAATCATTTTGCGGAATTAAATATACAAAATGATACAGTCGAACCGAAGCAGGAAAAAACAGATCGCGACGGTAAAATTGATTCTGATGAAAGTACACCCCGTGGCACAATGTTTCCGATCGGAGCTATTGATACCGATTTACGAGAAAACATTCACAATTTAGAAGTATAAATTATTACTTTATGGAGTTAAAACTGATGGGAAATGAAAAGGGGCTTATTAAAGAATAAAAAATAACAAAATAACATAAGCATCCATTTATTTTAACAAAGAAACGACAAAATAAACAAAATTTTATAGGGAAATAAGTTACCGATTAATAGAATTGCTGGAAGAAAGTTTCCGATTCGATTTACACTGCCAGGAGTTGCCACCAGTGCCGCGGTGTATCTCGCCGTACCTGATGGCATCTCATACTCTCGGTCGAAGATATTTTGCTTTCGGGTTCGAAAAAACGTCGACTTGTTAACTTCAAAGGGTTGGAGTTGGGTTAGTCACAAGATGAAAGTCTGCTCTATCGCGTGATATAGTTCGATTTTCCGCTGCACTCTTATTTTTTAAGATAAACTGAAAAATATCCTCACAAATTGGTACAAAAATGTTATCTCTCCATCTTTTACGATTGTTTAAACATGTTTAAAGATTCATAATGTATTAATATTGGATATCACTGTATTCGGGAAAGTCTACAGAATCTATTTCTGTAAAGAACAGTGCAACATCTTGAACAATAACATGACAATATTTGTTTAAAAGTGAGAAATATATTTTCTCATTCAAATTAAATTTCTAAAAACTGTGCGTCTAGGGGAAAACTGAGGGCAGATTCGGATTCAGCACAAAATACTCTATAGGAATCATGCAACTGCAATTGTTTAATAAATTTAGTGTTGGACAGCGTAAATCGAATCGGAAACTTTCTTCCAGCAATTCTATTAATCTGTAACTTATTTCCCTATAAAATTTTGTTTATTTATGATGCTTATAATAAATTAAATCATTATGCTTATAATAATATATAATAATTAAATATATATAATAATATATAATAATTACTTATATAATAATTAAATCATTAAAAATGATGCTTATGTTTTGTTATTTTTCATTCTTTAATAAGCCCCTTTTCATTTCCCATCAGTTTTAACTCCATAAAGTAATAATTTATACTTCTAAATTGTGAATGTTTTCTCGTAAATCGGTATCAATAACTCCGATCGGAAACATTGTGCCACGGATTGTATCATTGAAACTCTTATCGATCCCCCGCGAAAACCCGAAGTTGTAACAATACGTACAAGCGAAAGCGGAGGACCGTCATCTAAACGCGTAGATACAGATAATCTTGCCGTAAAAGATCACTTAAGAAACGAGAATCCTCGAAAAGTAAAATACAAGTCGGGAAGTTCTCGAATTATACGAACAGGGAGCCGAAGTAGGCCGAGAAAATTACGTAGCACGGTGGAAATTGAAGATGATGTACAAATTGAGGAAGGGGATGGCGACGTATTTGAAAACGGTATCGTGCCGTCAAACCTTCCAGAGTCCGCGAGCATTGCTGACAATGAGACCTCCTAGAAGTTAGCCCCCCACTTGTTGAATTAAACAATTTCAACAATTGTGCTGAATGGTGCTAGGTTTGTGCTATATTGTGCCCGAATATTATCACTATAATTTGAAAAATAAGATGAAAAATTGAGAAAAATGATTTTTTGAGTAGCCCCCACTTTTCATTTTTTTAAATTGTGTTAAGTTGTGCTAAGTTGTGCTAAGATTGTACTCAAGTATTACTTCAAAAAATTATAAATAAAAAAGTTATAGTAAAAAACGATTTCGACATCTAATTAACGTTTAAGTAAGAAATAGTTATCCAAACAGCATAAAGGGTGTCCCAAAATTCGTGTACTTTCCGGAAATGGGAGGTTCCTTGGGTCATTTGAAGCGACATTTTCCTTTACAAAAATGACGTCGGCGGCTTTGTTTAGGAGTTATTAACGAAAAACACGGACCAATCAGAGCGCGGCTACAGCGGATTGATTCTGGCTCGGCCAATGGCGCCGCCACGCTGAGCGGGACCTGTCGCTGAGTCGGACTCCGTTCGCTATAGCCGCACTCTGATTGGTCCGTGTTTTTCGTTAATAACTCCTAAACAAAGCCGCCGACGTCATTTTTGTAAAGGAAAATGTCGCTTCAAATGACCCAAGGAACCTCCCATTACCGGGAAGTACACGAATTTTGGGACACCCTGTATAATCATATATCTGAGTTGTGCTAGCCTAGCACAAGTCAGCATAACTTTTAAATTCCCAGCACAACGATATAAAGGGCACTTTACTCTTGTACGTGGCCCTTCGCGCTAAGACGGTATATCATTTTCCGACATTCTGGTCATCCGACAAGGTTCATATCGCATATCTGACTTGTGCTAGGCTAGTACAACTCAGATATATGATTATATGCTGTTTGGATAACTATTTCTTACTTAAACGTTAATTAGATGTCGAAAACGTTTTTTTACTATAACTTTTTTATTTATAATTTTTTGAATACTTGAGCACAATCTTAGCACAACTTAGCACAACTTAGCACAATTGAAAAAATTGAAAAAAATGAAAAGTGGGGGCTACTCAAAAAGTCGTTTTTCTCAATTTTTCATATTTTTTATAATATAGTGATAATATTCGGGCACAATATAGCACAAACCTAGCACAATTCAGCACAATTGTTGAAATTGTTTAATTCAACAAGGGGGAGGCTAATTTCTAGGAGGCGACAATGAGATACTTACCTTTGCGAGATACACTCTCCGGACAGAACGAGACAGAGTGGGGGACATTGGTGCATAACTTTTGAACCGTTTGAGATATTGGCATGAGGTTTGAACTAAAAAATATTATAAAATAATCTCTTTCGAATAATACATATTAGAATATATTTTTTGTTTAACTTGTTAGTTAGTTATTTTTATAAATTTTTATGTAGTTGTCGAATCAGTTGCTTTCCTTAAGAAAAGAAACAATTTTTTACAATCTTAAGAGTTCTTAGGTTGCCTCGCCGCTTCACTACGCCAACGTGCGGCGGCCGTACTCGCCGCGACATTGTCCCCTTTAAACAACTATATTGTTGTTAGTCGGACGATGTCGGAAATGTTTCTTATACGGTTATTTAAAGGAAGTTTTACTGAAAATATTCCTGTTTGTTAGAGCCTGGGATGTCTTGGGACAAAAAAGATATCCTTTGACAAATATAGAACATCTTTCTAATCTGTCATGTATCGTTCAGCATTATTTTTAAAGGATGTTATTATTAGTTATTACTAAAAAATATACAGGGTGTCCCAAAATTCGTGTACTTCCCGGAAATGGGAGGTTCCTTGGGTCATTTGAAGCGACATTTTCCTTTACGAAAATAACGCCAGCGGCTTTGTTTAGGAGTTATTAATAAAAAACACAGACCAATCAGAGCGCCTACAGCGTATTGAAATGGAGAAGCTTATAAAGACATTTTTGTGTTTGAGTTGCCAGGTGTCCTTCTTGAGTCACTCCGAGAAATTACATCATTCGAACAGAATGAATATAAAGAGAAAGCACAAAAGATTTAGTTATTAAAAGTAAATTAAAGTAAATTAAAAATTAATATTAAAAGTATTTAATTATTAATTACAATCCAAACGTTGAGAAATAATATTGTGCTAATTTGCAAATAGTGTTTGAGTAACAATTGATCGAACCTATGCGCCGATATCATTAATTTATGCTTAAAGAAATTTACTATCGATACTATTTAATATTTAAACTATGTAAAATTAAGAATGCCTTATACGGCTTAAAACAAGCAGGTAGGCAGTGGAATATTCGTCTAGACAGTGTCAAGGAACTGTCTTTTGCTGTTTTTTCATCATCAAAACAGCGTTTGCGGCAAACAGTTGTTTGACCTTATACGAACATAATAGAAGCTGTGTGAGGGCTCATTATAAAGAGGAGGGTTAATTGTTGTAAGGTGCACTCGTGATTTAACGAGGTTATGTTTATATTTAATAATATGAGCGTCCAAAATAGGGGGAAAAATCGAGACAACCACCCTTAGGTTCCCATGTATTTTTCTAATACAAAACGATTTTTTTTTACTCAAATCATGAGTGCACCTTACAACAATCAACCTTCCTCTTTATAATGAGTCCTCACACAGCTCCTATTATGTTCGTATAAGGACACACAACAACAGTGTTTTTTTATCTCACTTGTTTTTCTAGTAATATTCTAGTAATATTCTAATAATATTCTAGTAATATTCTGGCTATCCCTTACCCCCTTAAGTGAGCGACGAGGCTAAGAGGGTAGGGTACAGGGGCAGAATATTACTAGAAAAACACGTGAAATATGATAGCGGGATCGAGTTGTTTGTCATTTACGATCTGTGTGAAGGCTCATTGTAAAGAGGAAGGCTGATTGTAGCTTGTTTCCATCATGATTTAACG
>CM052337.1:23775703-23832962 GCA_028455595.1 Lasioglossum vierecki
GAAGAGAAAAGTGTGTTACCTATTTTAACGCACTGGCAATGCGGGGGTCTCGAGAACAACTTGTTAAATGCCTAATAGATTTTAAACCGGACTCGCGGAATCTATATGGTTAAGTTTGATTCGAAAGGGAACTTTAGCCCGATTTCACTGTCTATTGACTCTACGAGATGCAGCACGACGTGATTCTATTCGTGTCTACCGAAGTACTAGCCCCCGAGACTAAAAATCAGAGGGTTTATATACCCGCGACAGTAAATAGGGTGCACTGTTCAAAATCTAAGGGCATTTAGGGCCAGACTAATAAATCTAGTTTTTTGTGACTTGCCATTAAAACGGAGCCAGAGCTTAATGGAAAAATTTAGTTAAGATATGAGAGGTTATCTAAGAGGTTTCCGTCCGGAGACGATCTGGAAAAGATTCCCGTGGGAAACGAAACGGAAGATTTTCTCTATCCGTAACAGAATCAAAAACTGGAATGGCATGTTTTCATATTTTTGAGAAAAAAATATTTTTCCGATTTTTTTGAGGTTTTTCATTTTTTACGACCACAGTTTGCAACCAAAAAATCTGAAAAAATTCTCAAAAATCCGCCTTGGGATCCAACATATGTCACATTTTTTTCAGATTTTTAGAACGCATTTAAAACCGGGAAATGCGCGAAAAAGCGCAAAATTAATTTTACCCTGTAACTACCCCTACGGGCAAGATAGAGGGTTGAAATTTTACTGAGATGGGTTTTTCTGTGTCAGCTTTCGAATGGTTCCATAATCGTTGAAAAATGTGTAAGGGCAGTTTTGACCATCTTAATCGGCTAGGCCCTTTGTTAGAAATCGATATGAGAAAGTTGACTTTTTAGCTAAATGACACCAACTTTTTCGATCCGGACCACTGTGGGCCGTCCTCGTTATTACCCGTGTCCGAATACCTGGCCGTTCGAGTCGTACTTCCGGTTCGTGTTCCGCGGAGGCTCGCCTCGCGAGCTTCGTATCACATTTAGTGCGTGGTATTTTCTGGTAAATACCTGGCGCCCGAACTCGATTCGCGTTCTCACAAAGCCTCCACGGCAAATCGCGTAGCGCCGAGAGGACCGCAACTGCACGGCCGCGAGCGGCCCGTTCTCAGGGCCTATAAATTATCGGAGTTGGCCCTTACTTCATGGTGGCGAAAAACCGCTCGACAGAGGACAACGTTGCGTCGCAATCTTCTACATACAGGTTTTCCAAATCAATTTTCACCTTTCGCAAATGCAGATTGCTTACCTCCTCGCCTGTATCATAAAAAGAAAATAGGTTACAAGATCTTCCACTGAATACATCAACGAAACTCAATTATTATTAAAATTTTCTTTATTCCTTTTCCATAGAGATTCACAAATCGGTTCACTCTGTGCCTTGAATTCGGAAACACACCAGCATAGAACACGGCATTTCGATCCGAAAGAAATCAAATAATTATGAAAAATGATTATTAGTTCGCAATTCGTTGAATTAATGCCCTCTCGCTACGTGCTCGTTTTATTCGTTTCTCATCATTTTTCCTCGCTCTACAAAGAGGTTACAATAGTAGTAATAGGTATTGTCTGCTGTTCCAAGTGGACTCATGTTAGTTTCTCTTTTCATTTTATTCCTAGCGTTTCTTTTTTTATTTGGAATAGGCTGTGGTTATCGTCCTGACGAGACGTCTCGAAAAGATTCTCCTCGATTACGTCGTCGATATTAATTATCGTAATTGCGATATCGGCGAAATACTTAAAACGTAGTCTGATTATGTTTGTGCACTTTAACACGTGCATAGAGGTAAACTACAGTAATATCTCGTTCCAAGTCCGATACAGTTGAAAATCAAAGAACTTTCGACATGAACTGCAACACATTTTAATTTATTTTATTGTTACTATTCTTTAATTTAACTAAATTAAATTATAAGAAATTCATTCAATTTATTTCAGATTTGTTCTAAAATTTTACATAAATCATAATCAATTTATTTAATTCATATGTTTATTTAAGATTTCCCCTCAAATTTAGAGAATAACTAAATTAAATCATACTAACTTAGATTTTCCCTCAAATTTTACATAAATCGTAATCAATCTATTTAATTCGTATGTTTATTTAAGATTCTCCTTCAAATTTAGAGAATAACTAAATTATATTATAATGAATTCATTTAATTTATTATGTAAAATTACCTTTCAAATTTCATATAAATCACAATCAATCTATATCATATGTTTATTTAAGATTTTCCCTCAAATTTAGAGTTTCGGGATAAAACGATGAAATTTTGTTTCGTAATTGTACCTGAAATTCGTGACATTTTTCTGATTAAAACGATTCCAAACTCGATATAATTTCAACTGTTTTTAGCGGTTCAATCGAAGGTTTGCAACTTTTGGACATAGAATGGGACATTACTGTACTTCGTTAATGATATCCATATTTCTTTCTATAACATTGTAACTATAATATATATAGTAATATTAATATATGTATATGTAATCCGTCTATACATTAGTATAATTCATATATAACTCTGGGTACAAATAATCTTTACAAAAATATTAATTTGGGAAGGCAAACTTTCAATTAGAAATCCCTTACCGATATACGTACTGATAATATAACAATAGCATGGCTGTTTTCCTTTTCCTCTACGATCTAAGAAAAATCTGGATGCGTACAGATCTTTGACAAAATGTTCGTTTCTCGTCGTGGATCAAGGGCGGACATTTTTCCCCACCGTAGGGCCCCAACAATAAAATATAAGTATAAGATATGCATAGAATGTAGATATGCATTATATCTCGAACATCTTCAGGAGTACTTATCACATCGAAAAGTGTGGTAAACGAAATTTGTGGATCTGGACGGACTGTCTTCCGTGTTATGTAACAAAAAGTAATTTTTTTACAACAAACGGTTTTCGAGAATATTGAGAAAAACGTCGGATCGTATGTATTAAACATTGTGAAATCGTTCTTCTCAAATATCTTCGAAACTATTTATGATGTCCATAAATATGTTAGACAAAAAATGTAGATGTTTAGAGGCTGCGTCTTTTATATCGTATTACTTTTTCTTGTAGAGCAAACGATATTCGAAAAAAGACGATTTTATGAGATTTAAATGAATCGTGGGCAAGGTAAGCGACACTCGCTGACACTTTCTTTAATTTTTTCGGAAACCGTTTGTTGTCCGAGAAAAAATGATGCGACACAAAAGACTCATCTCATCCAGATCTACAGATTTCGTCTAACATACTTTTCGATACGGCGAACAGTTTTGAAAATATTAAGAAAAACCGATTTTAATAGCCACATTAGTGAACAAGCTTGAGAGAGAGGTTGTTTGAGATCGGTTTTTTCGAGAACCGTTCGTTATATGGAAAAAGACATAAAGAATCAAGATCTATATGTTTCGTGTAACATACATTTCAATACAATTAACAGTTTCAGAGTTTCATTCAATTATCTGGAACAAGTGATAAATAAGAGTCATCCAAGTGAATAAGCTTAAAAGGAAGGTAGTTGCGAGTGGTTGTCTCGAAGACCGTTCATTATACAAAAAAATTCATACGACATAAAAGACGTAGCCTCTCCAGATCTACAAGTTTCGTTCAACATACTTTCCGATGCGGTAGACCGTTCAGAAGATATTCGAGAAAAACGATTTTGAGAGCGTCCTATTGACTTCAATATCTCATTAATTCCTTTTTCTTAATTTTCTCGAGAATCGTTTGTCCCACTAAAAAAAGTAATAGAACATAAGAGACGGAGGTTGTCCAGATCTACAACTTACTTCTAACACATTTTTCAATACGATCCACAGTTTCTGCGTTTCATACAATTATCTCTCGGTTGGTGGGGAAAGCAGAAGATTGAAGGGCCCTAGATCGGCCGCCCCTGTCGTGCTACCCAATTAAAAGAAGATCAACGCTCTAGAACGAAAGCGTGGGAGCTTTATCGACGTTTATCATCTCGATCGAAGCTCCTCGGCTTGAATCGTGTATTCGATCAACTGTTTAATGACTCGCCTTTCAATTGTCAGCCTTCGAGCTTTGCCCTCATGAATGGTATAATAAATAGCTATGTAAATCGTTTATTATACACTACTTACACATTAGGTAACTTTACGGTTTCTTTTTTGGTAAAATCGCGAGCAAAAAGGGGAGGGGCAATTCGCGTCGTGATTGATTTGAAGGAAGACTGTTTTTTTTTCTCTTTGTCCCTCGTCTGTCGACTCGTCTTCTTTTTATACTAACGATTTAGTGCTTTGGTAGAAGTTGCTTTCAGCTCGGTGATGTTCGTTCGATCTCACAATCGCTCCACGTAGTTGCCCGGGAAAGTGCCGAAGTAACCGGTCCTCTGGCTGGAGCCGACGTACCAACCGTCGTCGCACTTCTCCATCACGTACACCATGTCGCCTTCCTTCAATTCGAGCTCGTCCTCGTTCTGAGGTCTGTAAGGATAGAGCGCTCGGTATCTGGAAGCAGGGGAATATGCATTTACTTTGGATAGAATTCACGACCTTAGTGAAAGGGAAATGTTTCTGGTTCGAATCAAATTTATACATTTGTAATTTTTTAAACAGAGGACTGCTAACATTGAAACGTATAAAAGGTTGAAATTCATTTACAACAGGCTCAATTTGATTGAAAGATTGAAACTGATTTGAAAAGGTTGAAATTTACTTGTGAAACCTATAAAAGGTTGAAATATTGATTTTCAAACGGTTGAAATTGGCTTGTAAAACCTATAAGAGATTGAAATATTAATTTGTAAAAAGTTGAATTTGACCGAGGCCCTCAGCGGGCCGCGCCCCCGATCAGCTCAGAGTGAAGGTGGTCAATAGACCCCCGGCGGGGATTGGCTCCGGCACCTGCTGAGCCTGGATGCCCTTGGGTGCTGCAGGGAAGGTAGCTGGCGCTAGTCGGATAAGGGTGGGGTGGTCCTGGGCGAGGATAGAGGATCTGTGTCCGCCGAGGACACTCGTTGTCAAAGTGTGACCACAGGGGGAGGCGCGCCGGCAGAACCGGAGGTATAGGTGTGGGAAGGAGGGGCACAAGGCAGCGACCTGTAGGTCACCATAGGCGAAATTGATTTGCAAAAGGTTAAAAGTGACTTGTGAAACCTGTCAAAATGTTGAAATTGGCTTGCAAAACCTATACAAGATTGAAATTGACTTTTAAAATATATAAAAGGTTGAAAGAGTGATTTAAGAAACCTTTAAACGGCTGAAATTGTCTTGCAAAGCCTATAAAACCATTGAATATATGTTCCAAACGTTGGAATCTTCATTTGCGGCATTACGTCTCGTCAAAATCTTCAATCTCCTCTCAAAAAAGATGGAAAATTTGTGGAGAATTTGTCGATTGAAACTTACGGTGTTTGCTCGGAGTGTGTATTGATATGCAGTGCTTCGCTGAGTTGTGTGATGTGCAATTTGCTCCCTCCCATACGTGGCTGAAAACGACATACATACAATTAAACCAATAGAAACAGAATGACCGTCGAATTTATGAATTCTTATATTAATTACTGTAAAACAATTCATTTTCTAACTCACCAGTGAATTGTAATGGGGCTGGGTTGTGTTTATATTAACCGGTATGGACGGCATATAATGATGAGGTCCCATACTCATTTTTCCTCCAGCTGAGCCATTCGCTAGGAGGCTGTGCGCCGCTGGGGAAGCAACTGGCTTGCTCTGCGTCGGTGTTTCTGCAATTATTTTACTTTTCTTTACTATATTGTAAATAGATATGTGTCGAAGCAAGTTATTTAGTAACAGAATAGTCACTAAACATGGAAACGATTATGGTACCTGATCTATGTCCAGGCTCTGTTAGAACTTCGACGTAAGATATGGGGAATATTCCTTTTCGATTTCCGATTCGCCCCTCGTACCAGTTTTCGTCGACTCTTCTCGTCAAGACGACGATTTCACCTGTAAAAGCAATATATTCTTGTTTCAGTCACGCTATTTAATTCATTTAAGAATACTCCATTAATCTTAAAACAATTATGCTCTATTTCCTCTTTTGTGCTCGACAAAAAATTACGACAGAATTTTCGGTCACAGCGTTGATTTTAAAATAAGTCTGAAAGCATAAAATTGTGGTAAGATCCAAAATATTACCATCTGGGTTACAACTATGATTTTTCTCTTCTGGTCACACACAAATTTGAAAAAATATTAATGATCGAACCGTGCGCCGAAAACAAAATTTAATATATATTACATTTTCGATCGAGAAGAATTTCAATTTATTTCTCTCTTCTGTTCTGGTCAACCAAAAGTTAGGAAAATATTCATGAACGTTTTACTTAATGACTGTGAATTATTTCAGAATTTTTGGCTGCGGAATCAATTTTTACAAAAATCCGGGAGCATAAATTTTAATTGGTTCCCCAATTTCACTATCTAAATCATACTATGATTTATCTCTTCTCTCCTGCTGAACAGGAAATTACGAAAAAATTCATGAACGTTCTACTTAACAGCATACACGACGGTGAATTATTTTAGGATTTTTTATTAAATTTTGGTTCGACTACACGCGCACTATTTTGTATTTCTTCCGTTGTGCTCTTGAATTTCACGTTTTACCTTTCGCGAGAGACAGTTCAAGGTTCGTCTGGGCGACGAAGTTGAATTTAGCACGAGCCTGGCCCTCGTACGATTTCTTTGGTGTCGTTCGCATCCCATCGAATGGTAAAATCTGTAACACATGTGAAACATCATTTATGTTGCAGAGTACAATTATAAACATTGAAAAATAGAATTACTAAAATAGCAAAATTAGTAACATGGAATTATTAAAATGGCAAACTTGGAAAAATAGGATTATAAAAGTA
Organism: Lasioglossum vierecki; assembly: GCA_028455595.1. Taxonomy (NCBI): domain Eukaryota; kingdom Metazoa; phylum Arthropoda; class Insecta; order Hymenoptera; family Halictidae; genus Lasioglossum; species Lasioglossum vierecki. Next base: position 23,782,563 of record CM052337.1, read on the forward strand.
GCAAACGTAGCAAAATAAAATTATAAAAATACCAAACATTAGCAAAATAGGATTATAAAAGTAGAAAAATTAGCAAAATAGTGTCCGGCATGGGCATTCCCGTCGTGTCCTTAGAAACGTAGTGGAAGGGTGGGACCTCTCGCTCCCGATCTTGTTCGACCACTTGATCGAGAGCGGGAGGTCATGGCAGGCGGTGGCCTCCTTCTTCCAGACGGTCATGTGTCCGAGAAGAAGGCCGCCGAGAGAGCCCGGGAGAGTCACCCGGACTCTGCGAGGAGACAGATGGTGCGAGGACGTCCCTCGCGTCGTCGCTCCCAATCCGGGGAGGAGAAGGGGTGCGGGAAGAGGTAGGAGAGGAGTGACACTGGGGACGTCCCCCGTAACGAATCTTCGCCCCAGGCACGAGGGCGGTGGTTGGGGGGGAGAGCGCCGGGAGCGATACCCTCTCGGCATCAAATTTCGCCCATCGGTTGACGGGGGGCTGGGGGTTTTGGGGGGCTCCCGGGGGGCGAAGGGAATACACTCACCAAGGTAGCCCGATGACCCCGTCCACGAGATGATGGGACTATTGCCTTATCGCGGCGGGGCATCGGCCACTCCCTGGGAGCGGGTTCCCGGGAGGCGCGCGTGGGTATTGGGTAGGGCTGATCGGGCCGTACCGTGGCGCTTCCGACAACTCTCTCTTAACAGTGTCGGCGCCTTCTTGACCTGGCCGAGGGGACGACTCTTGAGTCTCTCCGCTACCGAGCAAGTCACGAAGGCTTCGGGAACTGTGGGTGGATCCAGCTGGGGCTCAGGAAGCACAGCTCGAAGGCTCCGGACATGGGGACACCGGGTGGGTCTCTCCGCCCGGGGTCCGGTTAGAATAGGGTCGGGGGAAGAGAGTGCAAACCCACCACCCCCGGGATGGAATGATAGCTAAGGGGTGCACAGTTGAGTTCTCGCGAGATCCTGGCACTCCCTTACGATAGCCTAGGCGGACGTGGGGTTTTAGTGAGTTGGTCTCGGGAAGGGGACGTCGTGCTTTCTTAGCCCAGCGACCCCGCCCCGAGGAGGGTCTCACGTACCTTCGGCCTTCCTCCAGGAAGGTCGAAAAATACGTACAGCATTTCCCCACGAAAAAAAAAGGTTTTCACGGGATCACAGTGGGGGGAGACGGGTTTCGAGGGTGTGACCACCCTTCCGAGGGACCTAGTCTCATCGCGTGCGGTAACACCCTCTTCGTCCGGAAACTGTAGACGAGGCGGTAACCTTGACCTGCAGTGGATCGATTCGATAACGGTGGTGGCCGGGGGTTTGTGGGGGGAGTTCGAGCCCAGTTCAGGCTCTCCCAACGAACGACCCACATGGGAGGGGGACGAGTAAGCGTAGCCGTCGGCTGCTTGTCCAGTAATTAAGGGGGGTTGCGATTTAAATGGGAGGACTAGAGACAAAAAAAGGCTAAAGACAGCTAGGGCCCAGTTGAATACAACCGTGATCCTGGGCGCCCGCAGCAATGTGTAGGGACGACTATTTCGGTTTAGTCCGTGCGAGTCATACATTGGCCATCCTTATCTTCGGCGATAGGGATAGTTGTCCATAAGGAACTTCCCCCAAATTAAAGAAGAAAAGGTTTTCACGGGATGGGGGGGGGGGGGCAGTACCGGGGATGTGTAAAATGCATCCCTCCGAGGGTCGGGCCTTAGGGCCTTATTCGCGCGCGGAGACTTCCTCATACATGAGAGAGTGAGTGGCGATCACGCTCCGTGCGGACGTACGAGGGGGTAACCGGGAGACACCAGAGGGTGTGAGTTGGTAACTCCGCCCACCAACGGTTGTCCCAGGGAAGGGGGAAACGTAGTTGTCATCGCTACGGTTCCTTAAATTAACTGGGTTATTATATGGGGGGCTTCTTCTCTCCTAAGCGTGGCCTCAGAAGGCAGTGGGGGAGGCAAGCTGAGTACTCGCGTGATCTTTGACCCCCCGCAGTAAAGTCTTGGAACGGCCGTGTGGTTTTAGTCGGCACTCCGAAATTGGCCTAACTCATCTCCAGAAATAAGGAGGGTTATTCCAGTAGGGGATTTCCGCACGTAAAAAAAGGTTATGTTAGGTTAGGTTCAAAATGTCGAAATCTATAACATACTTAAATTTCTTACACAAAAAATTCCACAAGGAATCGAAATTGTATGTCAAATTTATAAATTCATGGAGATGCATATTGAAGTAATTCACTAACTCACGAGACTTGCAACTAACGCACTGATGTATACACAGTTAATGCTACTGATCCGCACTGAATCGCACATGGGTCACAATCGAATATATGGGTTCATGCTATGTTTATTTATCTAAGGCGTAGCTTATACAAAACTATGGCAGCCTTACGTTGCCACGGGGCGTGTGCGAATACGTAAAATTCAATACAGTATTGAATACAGTTTTTTGCAATTATCTCGAAAACTAAGACCGAGCACCGGTCAAAAGGCAAAAATTAGTGAATTAGAATTAATAAAATAGCGAACTCAGTAAAATAGAATTATATTAAATTAGGTAACTTGGGTATTTTAACAAAATGGAATCACTAAAATGGCAAAATTTAGTAAAATAAAATGATCGAAACAGCAAAATTAAGAAAATTCATGCCTGTTGCTTTGTTAGAACACAGTAAACGCGGAGAAACAGCGTTGTAACTCGGTTAGCATCGTTACCTCAACATAATTCGACGGGAACAATCCGATCATGGCATTATGTTCGCCTTCGTACCAGTTCTTGTCTACCTGGCGGCGCACAAATATCACGTCGCCGCGACGGAAATTCAATTCCCTCGAAGACTGTCCGATGAAGTTGTAAAGCGCTCTTGCTACGAGCCTCGGTTCCGGTGTTTGCTCCTGGGATCTGCTCCTGTGACTGAGATCGTCGACGAAGTCGTCGTAACGGTTCAGCGGAATCGGCGACTTCTGGGACGGTCTGGAAAATCAATTTATGGTCAAATTTGCACGTTAAACTTCAACTTCGAACATGAATTACGGATTTGGACTTGAAACTTGAAGTTTGATATTGAACATTAAACTTGAATTGGGAGGAGGAGCTTTAAACTTGATCTTTTCATTGTGATCTTGATTTGTGAACTTGAATCGTAAGGCTCAGTTTTAAACTTGAATTATGAACTTAATTACGACTTTAAACTTGAACTTTGAACTTGAATTATGGACTTAAACTTTAAACGTGAAATTTGAAATTAAACTTGAAACTTGAATTGTGAACTTGAATGATGCATTTGGACTTTAAACTTGACGTTTGAAATTGAACTTTAAACTTGAATTGGGAGTATGAGCTTTGAATTTAATTATGAACTTGAATGATGGATTTGAACTTTAAACTTGAAGTTTGAAATCATTTTTACCAAATGACAGAGATTTCGGCGTCATATAAATGTCGTTAGGGAAAATAATTTACTATTTGTCTTCCAGGATTATTATAATGTTATTAAGAATTGTTGGTAAAGGTAATAACTTTATTTTAAATAGAAGACAAAGCAGCGAGTGACAAGAGTTACTTACATGAAGTTGTCAGTGTGCCGGCGTGAATCAATATCGTGGAGTTCTTGCAGATACTTGCGACGACGTTCTTCTTGATAGACGCGTCGCATATTCTCCGCGCTCCGGCGACTGAGCTCCTCCTCGCTCAATGGCTCTTTCGCCTCTGTACGCACCGGCGAACGGTAGTGAATCGTCACCTCGCCCTCCACGTAACGCCTCGGTGATTCTGCGACAGTGGAACACCGTTACAGTATGTATACAGTACTCTTCCCATAGCAATTAATCGATATTAACAACACGTTTGATTTCCATTCGATGTTGCAAGCATGTAATGTTATGTGGTGGTTTTGTAGAACGTGTAAAATTGTCATCTTGTGATATTGTGAAGTTGTACAATTGTAATGTTCAGACCTAAAATCAATTGCAGAAATGCAAATTGTAAATATCAGACATAAAATCAATTGTAGAATTGAAAAATTGAAACCTACAATGAATTGTAGAATTGCAAGATTGTAAAAGAACAGGCCTACAATAAGTTGTAGAATTGTAAAATTGTAAATTTGTAATATTGTAAAAATTCAGACTTACAATGAATTGTAGAATTGTAGAAATGCAAAATTGTAGAATTGTAACATTTTCAAGTTATAATATTGTAAAAATTCAGAGCTACAATGAATTGTAGAATTACAAAACTGTAGAATTGTAACATTGTCAATTTATAATATTGTAAAAATTCAGACCTACAATAAATTGTAGAATTGTAGAATTGTCAAATTGTAAAACCGTCAAATTTGACATTCTAAAATCGTACAATTGTAAAATTTAGCCCTGAATTAAATTGCAAAATTGCAAAATTTTGAAATACTAAAATTCCTATCTAAATCAAATTCTAAAACCCATTAAATTCCTCCTTATCACTTCTAAAATCGTTCCCATGTAAGTCGTAATCCGTCGAGACCAAAAACGTCTATAAAATTGACGTCACTTCAAATTGAATCCCCCAAATTTCCCGATAAATACATATTTCATTCATAAACAATTAAAATTTCGCAAACAATCCACTCCAAACCCCCTAAAAAACCATGTGGTCAACAAAAACAGCTGACCGAAAACAGAGAATATATATGTATATATTCTGTAAAAATTACATGGGTGTCTACTGACTGTATGGAATCGGCCCGTAAACTGAAGGAAGCGTGGTTCCGGCCCCGGAAGAAGCGGCGCTGCTCGAATTCACCTGATCTATCCGATCCTCGATCCGTGATCCGTGACTCGGATCAACGACCGAGTTATCCGAATGATAAACAAGCTGCGGCGACTGCAGCTCCTCCATAGTGGACCAAACATTTTCTGTTCCATCATCGGAGCAATCATCCTTGATCACCGTGGGCAATCCGTTCAGAGGACGATCATAATTACGAATCAAGGACACTCGGACGTCCTCCAAAGCTTGCAGCTCCTCAAACTCCTCGTTGACCTTGGACAGGTCTAGGGGCGCCGGGATCCTCGCCATCTTGGCTCTGCGCAAGCCTATGTTCCTCAACGAATCGGGAAGCTTTTGCTCCTTCGATATCCCACAGGAGGAGTCCATTAGATGAACTTGAGAGGATCGATCATGATCCTCCTTCTTCAATCTTTCACAAGCCTTCAATCTCTCACTGGAGTCCTTCTGGCTGAAGCTCATGTTCCACGAAGGACTATGAAGACCAGCTTGGGTTGTTAAGAGACCATCATCCTCCTTCAATCTTCCATTCGAGTCCATCCGACTTAAGCTCAAGTTTCGCGAAGGAATCTGCAGATCAGCTTGCGACGCGAAGCGACCATGATCCTCCTTTAATCTCCCACTGGAGTCCATCCTGCTCTCCAACAAACAAACCTGACGAGCGGTCTGCAGCAATGACAGGTCTGGCAGAGACTTGCAGAAGAAGCTCTGTCGACAATACCTCCCTTTCGACGACCTCGAGCTAAAGACATCCTTTGAGATCGCAGGTCCTTCGTGCTTCTCGTAAAATTGAAGACGACCCCTGACTTCAGGAGCAGTGTCATCATCCTGCAAGTTTGCGCAGTTCTTAGACAGATTCCCGGGGGTAGTAGGAGGAGTCTTCAAGTTATGAGGGCTTTCGTCGTCCTGCAAGCTTAGGCAGTTCTTTCGGGTATCCCCAAAGCTGACTTGTTGCTTGGGGAACCGGTGAACCTTTAATATTTCAGGTTTTTGCTTCTCGTTGAAGCAAAGGTGACTCCTAACTTCTCGAGTGGAATCGCCATCTTCCAGACTCGGAGAATCCTTAGACAGATTCCTAAAGGAAGTTAGAGGATTCTTCGAGTTGTGGGGGCTTTCGTGATCCTGCAAGCTTAGGCAGTTCTTCGATAGATTCCCAAAGGAAGTTAGAGAATTCTTCGAGATGTGGGGACTTTCATCATCCTGCAACTTTAGGCAGTTCTTCGGCAGATCCCCAAAGCTAGATAGAGGACCCTTCAAGTTACCCTTATGATTACTTTGATCATCCTGCAAACTCGGACAGTTCTTATTGACATCTCCAAATCTAGTTAAAGGATTCTTCTTCCAGCAATCCGAACTCTCCTCCTCAAGATCCGGCGTGATATTAACCCTACTCCGCGGTTTCCTATCGATACTACTAATCGACGACTGGTTACTCTGACTAGCCAACGTCTCCGTGCTGCCAAATCCATTAGCCCCAGATTTCTTTCTGCCCTCAAACTCTCTAGGAACATCACCACCCGTATAATTCGTGAAGAACTGCCTCCTCAGGTACCTGTTCCTCTCGAAGATCTCGTGAAGCCTCTCCCTGGTCCCTTTAAAACCGCCCAGCTTCTCATTCGCTATTTCTGCTTCCGTCGAACGTCGTTCACCTTCCTCGTCGAAGTTGAAAGGTTTCCCAGCGTTCTCTTCGAACTGGTACTCGTCGAAGAAGTAACTCCGCTCGAACTCCGTCTTCGGCTTCCAGTTCCAGCGATCCGGGGAGGGTTGCCGCTGCCGGTGGTTGTCGAAGTCGTCGATCCAGACTGATGTTGCTTTTTGTACTTGAGGCACGGAATGCCTCTCGCAGCTCTGGTATTTCGGTAAGGGCTTCTTCGAGTGGCGATGGTTGTTCAGGTGACACATCTTCTCCAGGTCGTTGATCTCGACCGCCAGCTTCGTCCATTCCGGACTCCTTTCGAGGTCCTCGACGCGAGGGAGGTTCGGGTTTGGCATTTTTTCACTTCCGGTTTTTCATTGTTCGATTAAGATATTGGTTGTTGAAATACTGAAACGGGGTTCTATAACGATTAGGTGAGGATTAGTGTTAATATCACAATTTTCCACTATTTAATCATTTCTTCTGTTTCCCACAAATTTTCACTAATATTTTCCACAATTTTACTCTATTTTCCACTATTCTTTGCTACTTTCTTCTATTTCCCACAATTTTCTACCATTATCCACCATTTTCTAGAATTTTTCAATATTTTTCTACAATTTCCCACAATTTTCTACTATTCTCCATTACTTTTCACTGTTTTCTACTATTATTTCCCATAAATTTCTACTATTTCCCTTACTTTCCACTCTTTTCTACTATATTCCATATTTTTCACTATTTTCTACTATTTTCCACTACTACTATCCACAATTTTCTTCAATTTTTCACTATTTTCTACAATTTTCGGTAATTTTCTACTATTCTGTACGATATCTTACTGTTTTCAACTGTTTTCCAGTAAAGTGTTTTCCATAAAGTGTGAAATTACTTGTTAATTCACTGGACTGGTTTTCTATAACGATTAAATGAGGGTAAGTATTATTATTGCATTAGGAATGGACTATGTAGAAGTGATTTTTATAAGAAACAGATGCTACCCCTACGCAGCCATTTCTTAGGGACATCTCCAAAGCTGGACAGACTAGCCTTAAAGGAATTTTGAAAAGAATCAGCTGCTACCGCGTGCTATACTGCCTAACATAATTTTTTGGATTGAGTGGATATTATAGTAAATACTAATTAGGAAAATTGAAGTTTAAAGTTGAACTTGGAACTTGAATTGTGAGCTCGGACCTTAAATTGAACTTTAAAATTAAAGTTTGAACTTATTGAAGCCATGCTGAAACCACAAGTCGAAGTTAAATTTTGAACTTTAAACTTGAATGGGAATCTTGAACGTTAAAATCATACTTGAACTTGAACTTGAAACATGTAGTGTGAGTTTCAACATTAAAATAGAACTTTGTCTTGAACCTTCAGCTTGCATTGTGAGTGTGAACTGTAAAATTCAGTTTTAATCTTGAACTTTATACATGCAATATGGTTTTTCAACTTTAAAATAGGACTTTATCTGGAACTTTAAACTTGCATTGTGAGGTTGAACATTAAAATGGAACTTTATCTCGTACTTCAAGTTTGCTTTGTAAGTTTGAACAGTAAAATCGAAGTTTCAGCTTGAATTGTAAACCTAGACTTGAATATTGAACCTAAACTAGTATTTCACACGAAGTTTAAACTGTGCTGAAGTAATTCCGACAAGAATCAGCTGTTAATACGAGTTATCCTGTCTGCCGCAATTTGTTGAAGCCACGAATCTTCGATTTCTCTCTTATATTGCAAAAACACTATAAGGGAAGAACTTTCCTGTGAACACGCGTAGTATGCGTATTATGTCTTGAGAAGAAATTCTTCCTGAAATCAATACTCTTTCTGATGTTGTTCATGAGAACCATTCGAATAATGCGTTACACGGACTCGACGTGAAAGAAGTGGATCATTAGAGTAGGTGAAATCGTTCTATACGATAAAAAGTATGGCTCTTCCTCGTGAATGAACAATTCCACACAGTTGGTCAGAAGATATGGGACTGCTAATTAGAATAGAATGCCACAGTTATGATGCGTGCAGCTTAACACCTTTCCCAAGTAACGATGTAATCACGTTCTTTTGCAAATTCTTACCACCGTTAGTAATAAAGAATTGTGGAATTATACTTCTGTGGAATGAAATCCTCCGTTCACGAATCATTTAGATCACACATTAGGTTAAAAGATTCTGAATTTTTATGTAGACAGAAAATCGATTCAACGTTATTTAACAAATAGCAAAAATTAATTTCCCAATTTAATAAGAGTTTTTCAAGTTTGCTCGCAAATACAATATTTTATGTAGACACAAAATTGAATAAACATTATTTTTAAAAAGTAGGAAAATTAATTTCCTAACTTATTAATAATATTTTCAAGTTTGCTTACGAATATTATAATATCTGTCAACTGTTCCAATGGAAATATTGAACCCAGCGAATTTCTCGACCGACGAACTGCATTTCTAAAGAGAAACTTCAGTCCTGATTTATCTACATCAGATTTGAAAATAGCGGAATCATTCTCGGAGAAATAATATATGTACATGTATCCTTTCAAGCACTGAATTTAAAATAAAAACTGAAGGCATTGTAAAAGTAAATTTTCCAATTAACTAACCGAACAACCCTACCCGATTCTGAAAAATTGTAATTGAAAAAAAGTGAAACTAAGAATTAAATAAAATCGAAATTGTATGAATTGTTGCAAATGTTCTAATCGTTAAAAAAGACTTTCTATTGTTAAAATCGGGTGCTTATACTGATCAATAACACTGTGAAACTTTAATAAACATAAAGTCTACTAATCAATCAATTCCCCATTCAGATTTTTCGACTGTTAGAAGAACCTGTTAATTAGCGATACAAAAGGCTGGCTTGATTGTATCAATTATTACTTTATTACCAACGCTGACGCTTCTTCTGTTGCGCAATTAAGGATATTAATTAAAATCCTGGCCACCGGTTGCTCAACCGAAACAGACTTTCTACTCCTTGTCGTTAATTATCGCGCAATTAATTCTGCACTTGATCGAAAACAACTGGCCACGAGGTTTCTCCGTCGGAAAAGGGGCTTGTAATTATCTGTCGTTGAGACACACATTTTTCGTTCGTAATCGGAAGGTGAAATTTCAAAATTTTTCATTTATTTTAACTATTTTCTAGAAATTTCCGCTGTTTCATACTATTTTCTATTATTTTTTCCTATTTTCTTTTATTTCCCACAATGTTCCACTAATATTTTCCAAAATTTTACAGCATTTTCCGAAATTTTTCAATATTTTCTATTATTTTTTGCTGTTTTCTTCTACTTTCCATAAATTTACACTATTACTTTTTATAATTTTCTCCTATTTTTCACTACTTTCCACTATTATTATCCACAAATTTCCACTTTTACTTTCCAGTAGATTTCACACACTTTCCACTATATTCTACAATTGCCTAAAATAGCAATTTTCTATTATTTCTCACAATGTTTTACCATTTTCCAGTACAGTCCACTATTTTCCTATTATCCTCTGCTATTTACCACGTTTATTTTTCACTATTTTGCAGTACTTTCAACTTTTTTCCAAAATTTTTCCACAGTGTATAGCCACGTTTCGCATTCGGCTAGCACGAAACTCGGCGCCGTTCCGTGCCGCGGATTCCGCGAACGGTTTCTGACAGCGTGTGGAACGCTTCGACGCGTCGTCGGTTTGCAACTAGAGATCGCTAAATCTCGCGGGCCCACGTCGGCGAAGCATACTGGAAACGCGTCTAGCCGCGATCATCGACTGATAAAGTTATCGCGTGTGCACGTTGAACTCCCTAGTCGCAAAACAACGGTTCTTCCTCCCTCCACATTCTGACCGATTCCTCCTCAACACGATCCATCGTCGTCGTTTTCGCGGCTAACGTACGAATTTCTGCTCGCCGCAACAAACTCGAATCGACAAGTCGAACGTTTTTTCCGGTGTTTTCCACTAGATTCTAATACTGATATCCACAATTTTCCTCAATTTTTGACAAAGGCTCTACCCGGGTTTGATAGTGAAATTCGCCCCGACGCACAGTGCGGCATATAAACGGACATTCGAGACAAAAATCATAACTTCCAAGCTAATCAATTTTTGACCTAAGTACCTTAATAATTTTTTAAAGAGAATACAAAAATGCTTCGATTAATGCACCGAAAATATAAGGTTCCATTAGTAAAAATGTTTATTCTAATTTTTTTTAATAAAGAGTTTTTTTATGATTAGTTGTTATTGCAATTTGTTGTCAACTGTATACTGTACAACTTTTGTTGGAAATATTTTTTTAATTATATCTACTATAATCCATAATTATTTACTTCAACCAAATCACGATTACGAATGCATTTCTCTAACAAAAATTAAATAACATCGAGTCTTGCCATTTATGCAGAAAAAAGTTATATAACAATATACTATAACATCTTGTTGATACGGAACAGCCAAAATTATAGCATGTTTTGAACCGTTTTATTGTAAATTGCATTTTAAGGAAAAAACGCAATTCCTAAATTGCCAGTTAAAATTATGCATACCTCTGGTCAAATTCTCCATACCTAAGGTGTAACAAACAGTTTAAAACAAAAACGAACCTAAAAGAGCAATTAGGGCACGAGTAATCTAACTTTTTAGTATTTATAATACAATCAACTCTTGGCTGTTACTAATCCCCTATTAATTTTCTTGGATATTACTTTTTACATACACATTCCTTACTTACATACTGATGATTTTGATGGATAATTAGATTAGAATGGAACCACGATTATTTTGATTTTTGTCCATTGCATGCCGCACTGTGCGACGGTATGTCAGTGCATTTCGATAGCCTATCCAGAAAGACCCATCTCTGCCAAGTTTCAATTCAGCCCCCTACTTCATCTGTAACGGTAGTTATTGAAGAAAAACGACAAATCAGTTTTTGGCCGATTTAAACAGAACTCCAAATTACCTTTTCGAAAAATTATTTTATAAAATAGTCGAAACATACTTAATAAATGTTTTTACAATGGTTTCACAATAATCATATGGTTAGGAAGCGAAAAACATCTGATTGACCTAGAAAAAAAATTGACCTGACCGGGATAACTACCAGGTCCAAAAAGGCCTCAATCGTTCTGTAGTCGGAGCGCTGCACAACCGACGCCGTTGAAAATACTTTCGAAATATTGGAATATAATCTGTATAGCATTATTTATTTTTGTATTAAACAAGTTTTAAAGGCTGGAAGATGTTTCTCTAAACATAGGAATGTTTAATATTATATAATGTATTTTTTGGATTCAGAAAAAAATAAGTGTAATTTAGAAAAAACGCCGAAAAAAGTGGTTTTTATTTTTTTCAACGTTGTTACACCACTCACAAAAATCTGAAAAAATTGAGCATAATACTTTTGATAATATTTGATTGCTACATTAATTCTGAAGTGGTACAAGACCTACTTTTATATGAAATCTACATTTTTTCGATTTTTTCGTGTTTTTCATTTTTTACAACCATATTTTGCAACGAAAAAGTCTGAAAATGATACCGAATATGAGGCTTAGTATCCGAAATGTGTCATATCTATTTCAGAATTTTAAATTGTCAATAAATGGGGAAATTCGGCCAAAAACTGGTTTTTCGATTTTCTTCAAGATGAGGTATGAGGATGAAACTTGGCAGAGATGGGTTTTTTTTTTGGACAGACTATCGAGTGGCACAAATTCCACTAAAATACCACACGGAGCCAATTTCACTGTCAAACCCAGCTAGAGCCACAGTAGAATTTTTCAATTATACTCTCCTCTTTTCGAATACTTTCCACAGTTTTCACTATTTCCACTGTTATCTTCCACAATTTTCTAGAATTCTTCACTATTCCCTTCTATTTTCCTCACTTTCCATTATTTTCCAGGATTATTTTCCACAATTTTAGACTATTATTATCCTCAGTTTTCTACTATTTTCCTCTATTTTCTATAATTTTCCACTATTTTTAACGATTTCCTACCGTTTTCGACTATTTTACAAAATTTTCCTTTATTCTCTGTAATTTCTTACTATTTTCCACCATTTCCAACAAGTTTCTACAATTCTTCAGCACTTTCCACTGTTATTTTCCACAATTTTATACAATTTTCTTAAATTTTTCTTTGTTTTCCACAATTTTCGTCTATTTTCCACAGGTTTTTATTATTATTATTTTCAATTTTCTACTATTTTGTAGAATTTTTTCACTAGTCCCAACTATTTTCCATTATTCTCTGCAATTTGCTACTATTCCCACTATTTTCTGTTCTTCCTCTTTCCATAATCTTAGCAATTCAGCCTCCTCGATTTATCATCATCGTTTTCGCGGCAAACGCACGAATTTCTGCGCGCCGTAACAAACTCGAATCAACAATTCGAACGGAGCAATTGATCCATTACATACTTACGTAACAAGATGCGTCGGGGCTTAAGTGAGCAAATCAAGAGCGTAACGTTCTGCAGTAATTTTGTTCTTTGCGAAAATGTTGAGCTACGACGAATCGTCGAGGAGCTCTTAATGAAAAATGTTATTTGGTTTAACGTCTTAAAGATGTCTATTTTACATACACTTTGTGTCCGAACGTTTTAAAAAGATCGATTAGACGTCTTTTGAAAGTCTCGTAATTTAAATTCGACGACTTTTGAACGTGTTTCAAGACGTCACTCAAATTGGATATCGTTCGAACGTCCGAAATACGTCAATTTTACATACGCTTTGGGTCTGAACGTCTCAACAGATGGATTAAATGTCTTGCAATTAATATTTGACGTTTTTCGAACGTCTTCAAGAAGTAAACAACTGGAGGATTTTGGATTCCCTCAAAAACATCAGTTTTACATCCATTTTTAGATCTGAACGTCTTACGACTGAAGTTGAACGTCTTTTGAACGTCTGACGATTTATATTGCAGGACTTTAAAACGTTTTTGTAGACGTCTTACAAATTGGACGTCATTAAAACATCATAAACACGCCAATTATACATGCATTTTGGGTCTGAACATTTTAAGAGATGGATTGGTCTTCTTTTGAACGTCTTACGATTTTGATTGGACGTCTCCTGAACATCTTAAAAAATAAATTGGACGTCTTATATTCATTACACACGTGCCCAGGCCCGTATCCAAACATCTGTAAACGTGCAGTTTAACCTACGTCACAAAAATTTAATTACCCAACTGTGTACAATTAGAATTAATTTTGTAATTTTTTAATTTAATAGAGACATAATAATTGATAAATATTTAATTAACTGCGCAAAATATAAAATCTCGTCACCATACCGTCAAGCGAACGAATCCGTTTATCGTTTATCAGCGGAGATTAGATAAGTTGGTGGACCATCGATATCGTAACGTGACTCACTAACTATTTGAACACGTCAATGATTTCTCAATGACGGTCACAGCTATATTTAGAGATCGAGACTTTCAAGGTTTCGTTTACGCGATAGTTGACCTTGCACTGTATTATTCGACTGCACGTAAGAGGAGCCTATTATCTATTTGGTCCACGAACAAGGTCTTTTTTCAGTAGTCTTTGTATGGTTCTGTCATGTTTGGGTCGTGCGACGACTAGAATTAAACGTCTTCTGAACGTCCCATGTTAGAAATAAATTCGACATCTTACGATATAAATTGGACGTCTTTTGAACGTTCTTTCGACGACTAAAAATCGAGTCGTTCCACAATGAGGTATTTGACCGATTTTGGCGATGAAATTCAATTTTCTAAATTTTACATAAATTGTAAAATTTTTGTTGCTTCAGTTAGATGAATGTCTGAGGAACAATCTTCCATCATTCGTTTTCGGTCCGGATGAGATAGTCAAAACTGCCATTGAACCGAATTTTATCGACAATGCATTATTCAATAGTTCACCAAGAAAAAACGCACTGTGCAAAGTTTCAACCCTATATCTCCATCGGGAGGGTAATTATAGGGTAAAATCGAAAAATCAGTTTTTGGCCTGTTTTCCGTAGTTAATTATGTTTGGAAATTCTGAGAAAAATCTGACACTTGTCAACTACCCAAATGCATACTTCGCAATTGGTTTCGGACTTTTAAATTGAAAAATCTGCTTGTAAAAAATCAAAAGCTCAAAAAAATTGAAAAAATGCAGATTTCACATGGAAGTTCTGAATTGGCCAGATTTATATTTTTACAGTAGCGATATATTCTTATGGGTATTTTCCATGAATTTTTCCAGATTTTTTGGTTTGGTGCGCCGTTGTTAAAAAGAAGAGAAACCGATTTTTTCGACGTTTTTCCGCGAACAACTAAGCTAACCTTAAAATTATTACGTTCTATTTATTCTCCATGTGTATCAGGCACTTATAAACTTTGAATATTTCTCAAAAGTAATAAAACAATGAAATCGGCTTAACTAGTATGTTTACCATGTCTGTTTACTATGTTTACTAACTCGGTTGGCTCAGTGCGTTAGGTGTTCGACTGTTGACCTGCTTATACAGGGTGTCCCAAAATTCGTGTAATTCCCGGAAGTGGGAGGTTCCTTGGGTCATTTGAAGCGACATTTTCCTTTACAAAAATGACGCCAGCGGCTTTGTTTAAGAGTTATTAACAAAAAACACAGACCAATAAGAGCGCGGCTAGAGCAAACGGAGTCCGACTCAGCGACAGGTCCCGCTTAGCGTGGCGGCGCCATTGGCCGAGCCAGAATCAATCCGCTGTAGCCGCGCTCTGATTGGTCCGTGTTTTTTGTTAATAACTCCTAAACAAAGCCACTGGCGTCATTTTTCTACAGAAAAATGTCACTTCAAATGACCCAAGGAACCTCCCACTTCCGGGAATTACACGAATTTTGGGACACCCTGTATGTACTAGGTTCGCACTAGGCATGCGTATAGATTTTTTTTACTTGATTAATTTTTTTTCATGTCTTACTATATAATAATCAATACTATTTTTGCAGATTTATCTATAATGTATCTGTAATAAATCTACAAAAATATCATTGATTATTATATGGTTAGAAAATAATAAGAAAAAATATAAATCTGGCCAATTCAGAACTTCCATGTGAAATCTGCATTTTTTCGATTTTTACGAGCTTTTGTTTTTTTTACAAGCAGGTTTTTCAATTTAAAAGTCTGAAACCAATTGTGAAGTATGCATTTGGGTACTTGACACGAGTCAGATTTTTCTCAGACTTTCTAAACATAATTAACTACGGAAAACAGGCCAAAACTGATTTTTCGATTTTACCCCATAACTACCCTCCCGATCGAGATACAGCGTTGAAACTTTGCCAAGTATGTTTTTTCTTGGTGCACTATTGTATGATCCATCGTCGATATAATTCGGTTCAATGGCAGTTTTGACTATCTTATGCGACTATACTTTTTGTCGGAATGTTGAAGTATCGTGTACCGCTTTCATTTCTCAATGAATTCACTGATTAGTTCGTTTTACCTCATTTACATATACTAACAGATTTTTGTTTTGTAGAAGTTTTTTTTATCTAAGTATAGGGTATACTTTTAAACGAAACTCTCACTTTTATACTATATACATTTGTGTAATTGTTAATATTTACAGATAAGCAACGATAAGTCGCTTTCTTGATGATTCTAAAACTTTGGTAATGATTTTGGTATACTTCCGGGTGAGTCTCGGTGTTTATTTCCGTGCGAGTGTATTCTTTGAAGTTTTCTGATTACGTTACAAGAAAGATTGAAACTGATTACAACTGACTCCGTGTTTTATAGTCGATTTACGAAAATATAGCCACCGCTCGCGCGTGCGCGAAATCGCGGCATTTCTCACATCCTGCATGTTTGCATTCGCTATAATTACGCATTAACTTAAGTAAATACTAAATAATAATAATAAACATACAATGTACATAAAATTTATGAATAGCGTAAAAATATTGATTAGTTTTTGTAATAACTATTTTAAAGAGATATTTTAATTGTAAATGATTATACTTGTCGAAAATGGACATAAAATAGACGAATAATGATAAAATATTGATTATTATCCGCACTACTTATTGAAAAATGACTACAAACTTTAAAATCTGATACGCTCCTCTTTATGGACAAATTTTGCACTCGAAATATCGGTTCCAGTACACCGGCATACAATACAAACAGGAGAAATCTCAAGCTATAAAATAGTTCTTTTTGAAACTAAAAATATTTTTGAAACACAAATTTTGAACTAGCTGTGGTCGCTGAAGTCGGGCAAATACCCCACTGTGCGTTGTTTGAACGTCTCACAGACGTTAATGTTACATCGATTTTGGGTCTGAGCGTCTTACAATTTAATTTGACATCTTTCGAACCTCTTCTGAATTGAATTGGACGTCTTTTGAACGTTCTATCGACGTCTAAAAAGCTAGACGTTGTTCTAACGTCTTTCACACATCAATGTTACATCCAATTCGGGTATGAACGTCTTACCATTAAAATTGGGCGTGCATTGAATGTCTTACGATTAAAATTGGACGTCTTTTGAACGTTCTGAGGACGTGTCTAAAACTGGACGTTGTTTGAACGTCTTGAAACGTTTTGGGCCTGAACGTCTTACGAATTAACTTCGTAACTCAACGTGCTCTGAACGTCTTACGATTAAAAATAGACGTCTTTTGAACGCCCCACGATTTAGCAAATCAGTTTTAACATTCTAAACAATTTCAAACCACATAATAGTCGAATATTTAAAAAGTTGTACGTGTGTAGTCAGTATAGTAGGTACGTCAGAGTCCACAAGTACGAACAAATCACCATACAGCATCGCGAGCTCGCGTCACTTACGTGCGTTATGTATAATGTATATACCATTGTGCTACTTTTCGTTATTGTTTTCCGTACGAAATACTCCAATACAAAATGCAGCGTATCTCATAATCATGCTTTATTCATTGCAAAACAATCTTCCACCACAACGTGAAAGATGGCATCTCCTTTATCATGCATAATGAGCAAATTTCATGCTCTGTTTCGTCGAACGGCAGTTACACTTTTCCCGAATAACCCGAGCGCTCTCGCGGAATAAAGAAAACTATAAGCGATGCGGTCTTATGGGAAGCGTTTGATGAACATTATTAAACAACAATAAATATACTAATGCTATCGGCGCAGTAGTTCGATCAATTGTTATCTAAAAACACTTTTGCAAATTTCCACATTAATTTGAATGTTTCGATCTTTAGATCGTTTTCAAGAAATAATTGCATTTGCTCTATTAAAAAGAATTTTTTAGTTCATGGAAACATTGAACTACGCACAAATAGAATATATTATTCGTTATAAACAGAAGACAAATGATCAGCATTTAGCGTTACCTTGGCAGTCGTCTCTGTGATGTTGAGATTTTGGTGGCGGCGGGGGTGCGATCGAGTATTCTATAGCCGAAAAAAAAAGGAAAATAATAATTAGCAGCGACAGAATGAAACTAAAGAACGTAAATCACTCGTTGCTGTGAGTTCTGTTGTTGAAAATAATTCATTGAACATTTGGCAGAATGTTCGGTTAATGGAGGATGGATCCGCTCGGCATCAATCGATATCTGTATCTCTACTATCGAAACAATTCTCACAATTTTATTGACTATTGTCACAAATGTATTTTATTGTTAAAAAAAAGATATCGAAAATTATTTGAAGACAATATATAAAGGTAATATTTAAAGATATCGGCAATATTTAAAGATATTGACAATATCACAAGGTAATATACAGGGTGTCCCAAAATTCGTGTACTTCCCGGAAATGGGAGGTTCCTTGGGTCATTTGAAGCGACATTTTTCTGTAGAAAAATGACGCCAGTGGCTTTGTTTAGGAGTTATTAACAAAAAACACGGACCAATCAGAGCGCGGCTACAGCGGATTGATTCTGGCTCGGCCAATGGCGCCGCCACGCTAAGCGGGACCTGTCGCTGAGTCGGACTCCGTTTGCTCTAGCCGCGGTCTGATTGGTCTGTGTTTTTTGTTAATAACTCCTAAACAAAGCCACTGGCGTCATTTTTGTAAAGGAAAATGTCGCTTCAAATGACCCAAGGAACCTCCCATTTCCGGGAAGTACACGAATTTTGGGACACCCTGTATAAAGATATCGACAATATTTAAAGATATGGACAATATTAAAAGATAATATTTATCTAAAGCCTTGGAGAACATCTATTCTTCTCCCCCTCTGAGTGAAACTCTGCCTGAATCCCCCATCTCAATCACCCATTCAGACCTTCGAACGTGACAGTGGGTCTGGCGGTGTATGTCGGGATCGGCGAGCACCAGCTGTTCTTCTGTCTAATCGTGGGGGCGTTCCCCGACGGTGGAGTGGGTTGGTACCTTGACGTGGGTCTGTGCTTATCCGGATCGAACGCCTGACTAGACGTATCCTTAACACCGCTCCTCACCCTCCCGCTCCTCTTCTCTTCAATCTCAGTCAGTGGGCGTGATCTTCCAGCAAGATCTGGCGGGGAGGATAGGGACCTCATATTATCCTTACGATTAGGGTACCTATGCGCTACCCATCGGCCCGCCAAATACGGCGTGATATCCCTGAGTTCATGAACATCTGGGGAGGACGTGAACATCTCCCCTAGAATAGACGTCTTGTGTCCAAACTCCTCGAACTTCCTCCTCATGCGCTCAACAGGCCTGCTGGCCGCAAGCTCCGCCTTCTCCACCTTCCTGACCTGCCCATTGGCCACGTGTGAGCTCACAGATTCCTTCAATTCAGCAGTCTTGCTGATCACGTCGATGTGGGGCATTTCCAGGTCCTCCCTCTTGAGCGTCACGCGGGGAATGGGCGGGGACCCGCCGCGTCTGCCCCTCCGCGCTTCGTACCGCCTCCTCAACCAAGCCACGCCCCCTAAATCTCTACCCCTGGACGTCACCCGCTGGTCCAGCTTGCTGAAGAAGCTCCTGGCCAGCTCAGGATCACTGCGGAACCTCTTTGGAGGCTGGGACCCGCCCCTGGAGACGTCCTCGGCGCTCTCGAACTTCACGCGGAGCTTCTGCACCGCTCCGTTTCTCAGCCTCTGGTAGGCGCGCCAGTATTTTCCGGGATCCGGCGAGAAGCAGCGTTGATAAACACTTTCCAAGCTGCAGAACGAACTCGTGCGATGTGGGCTAGCGCTGCGCGGCCTGTCGCGGTCGCGGGGAGGCCGCGAGCCGCCATTTTGCTCGGCTGGGCTCCGCCCACCGGAGAATCTAGCCGACTGCACCTCCCCGAATAGCTCTTTTAAATCCGCGAAACTCTGGGAGGAGCATAACCTGGGTAGCTTTGTTTTTCTGGATCCGGCGTCGATCTTGGCGTTCTCGAAAAACTCGATTTTCTTCGGGACCTGCGTGGTGGTTATCTTCTGGATCACTGTTCTCACGGAGGTGTCCGAGCTACCTGTGGTGCTGTCTCGCTCGCTGCCAGAAGTCTTCTGGGGCGATGTGGACGGTAAGATGGAGATCTTTGGATGAGGCAGAGTCATCGCCAGTAATGGTGTCTCTCTGGAGCACGCTTCCAGCGCCTCCTTCACCCGCGGACGGTCCATTGGACCCCTGTTGTTGGGCGTCGTGACCAACAGGAAGTCGCTCATCGGCTTTGAGCCCTCGGTCTCCATGGAATAGCAGCTTCTGGGGGATCTGGAGTCATCGGAGCTCTTCTTAGACTCTTCAGGGTTTTTCTTTGGTTCTTTAGAGCTCGTCATATGGTCTAGGTAGCAATTTCTGGGTGGTGTAGAGTCTTCAGGGATCTTCTTACGGTCTGGGTAGTCATTTCTGGGTGAGGTGGAGTCTTCAAGGCTCTTCTTAGAGTCAGGGTAGCAGGTTTTGGGTGAACTGGACTCTCCAGTTCTCTTCTTAGGGTCTCTACCCATCTTCGTAGGATCTCCAGGATTTCCAGCCTCTCCGCCTGTCTTCCCAAACTTCCCAGGAGTCTTCAGGCCAGCCAACATGGACGCCACGCTGCCACGAGTCTCCTTGGGAGTCATCGCCACCCTCCTCTTGCTCACCCTGTCCAGCACCTCCTTCCCCAAACTCACCGACAGTCTCTTCTTCTCCTCCTCGCTCATGCTTACTACCCTCATCGAACCACCGCGCGAATCTTCCACACTCTTCCTCGGTTCCGGACACCTTGAAGACAACTTATGGTCGCCAGGACCCGGGTCCGACGCGATCATCGAATGACAGCGCACGTGGAGGCCCCTAACCTTGTCCGACATCTTGGGACTGTGCTCCGGGACCACGATCTCGTACTTGAAAAGAGGTTCGAGATCCTCTGAATCGATCTCAGAGGCCTTCTGTTGGGATCCAACATCGTGGATCTCGTCCGGCTGCTTCTTCAGGGTGCCCGAGTCCATATTTTTCGAGCATTTCGACAAAGAACCAGGAACGTCCGCGGACACCTTGAATTGCTTCTGCTGCTCGCTTCCGTATATCTCGTTCAGCTGCCTCTTCAGGGTGGCCACCTGATCCGCTGTCAGACTGCTCCAAAACTTGTTGCTACCTCCCAGGTTCCTCTGCAGGTCCTCCAGCCGGCCCCTCTCTTCCTCGTTCGCCCTCTTCTGGATCAAACTAGCCAGGTTCACCACCGATCTTCCCCTCCACAGGCTTTTGTACACGTCTTCAGCTTCTCTCTTCGTCGTCCACTCGGACTCCTCTTTCCGCAGTCGGCTCAAGCTTTCCTTCAAGTCCTCTACGGAACGTTCCTTGCACTTCAAGCCCCAGTCGCCTTTCCACTTCATCCTCTCGACGTCCTTCGTGCTGAAGAGGAGATCCTTGTCCCGTTGCACGGCCTTCAGCTTCCCGTAGAGCTTCAGCATCTCCACCTCAGCCCTCTCCTGCGACCTTGCGACCCTCCAGCGGTCGTAGTCGATCTCGTCTTCGCTCCTCAGCCCTAAGTCCCCCGAAGAGCACGTCCTCTCCAGCTGGCCCAGCCTCTCCAGGCTGCTGTAGAAGTCCCGCAGCTCCCTGTATCTCTCCGACTTCCTCTTCCCGTGCAAAAGACCCACTATATATCGCTGATACTCTTCTCTCTCTACTGGCAAGTTCATCAAGCTCCTCCTCATGGTCGAATTCAGGTGATGAGACCTAGTCTGGAGTCCCTCTGCGCTTCTCGCTCGAGGAATTTCGTCCGTGTCCATCTTCAGGGTCCGTAGACGGCGACAAACCGCTGATCCAGACCCTGAAGAGGCTCCCTGAGCTTCCAACTTCAGCGGAGGCTCGCTTAAACTCCTCTCCTTCGTTTTCAGCTCAGAAATCGAGCTCCTCGAAGACCCAAAATCCTGCTTCAAGGCTCGCAGACGTCGACAGACCGCTGATCCAGACCCTGAAGAGCACTTCTGAGCTTTCAACTTCAGCGGAGGCTCGCTCAGACTCCTCTCCTTCGTCTTCGGGTCAGAAATTACGCTACCTAAGCTTCCAGAAGACCCGAAATCCTGCTTCAGGGCTCGTAGACGTCGACAAACCGCTGATCCAGATCCTGAAGAGCACTCCTGAGCTTCCAACTTCAGCGGCGAAGCGCTCAGACTCCTCAAGGTCCCGGAAGACTCGAGGTCCGCCAGTCTCACAGTCGATCCAGACCCTGAAGTTCTAAACCCTGAAGATTCTTGAGGTCCTAACTTCATCGGCGGAGCACTCAGACTCCTCTTCTTCAACTTCAGCTCCGGATTTTTCAAGTTCTTCGACGATCCAAAGTCATCCAGCTCCCAATCCCGGAATCTCGAGGTCGAAACCGAACGCTTCCCGGCCAGATAGACGCTCAGTGCCGGCTCCGAACTCTGAAGAGTCCTCCTGCCGGTTCCCAGAAGATCCTGGTAGATCCTGGCGCGCTCCTGGACGATAGATAGCCTGGGTACGCTCATCAGGGTCGACTCTAGGAACAAGTTCTGGAAGAACCTCTCCTTCGGTACGTTTCTATCGATGTTGGGCTCTTCGTTCTCGATGTTCTCACTCCTCAAGGTCGAACTCTTCATCTCTGAAGACTTCCTGCTCCTCTTCGTGGTCGAACTCGCCTTCTTCTTTGTCGGATTTATCTGGAGCGTCTCTGGCTTTCGCGTTACGCTTCTGGTTATCGTTTGAAGTCGCTGCTGACCCGGTTTCGGAGCCTGCTTGGCTCTCTTCGGGTCAGCTACCCCTGAAGAGGGTTTCAACGGGGACAAGGTCGACCCTCTCGTCGTTGGAAACGATTCAACTGGTTTCTTCATCACTTTTGGACACCTTGAGATCAACAGTGTCTTCGAGGATTTGTCTTCCAGAGTCCTCGAGGGAAAAACTGGCCCTCTATTTGCTGAAGAAGCCTTCTCGGTCGATTCGCCGAACTTCACGAGCCTTTTGCTGGACAAACGAGTCCGAGAACCTTGAAACGCGTCGCTCTTCGAGCAGACTTCAGGCTTTCTATACCCTGAAGACAATCCTGAAGAAAATCTCGACCCTGAAGAAACCCCTGAAGACACTTTCGATCCTGAAGTAATGTCTGAAGAGCCCAGCTTGCACTTATCCACGTTTACAGGAACGTTTACAGCCCTCTCAACCGAGAAACACTGCTTATGTCTCGTTTTCAAACTAGTGTCCTTGAGAATCTGCTGCTTCGTGTACATCTTCAGGGTCTTGTTGTGTCGCGAAGACTGTCTTCGAGGTGGAGAAGGAGGTTTTTTCAAGTCAGCTCTGGAGCCGTTCATCTTTCTAGAACCTTGGAAGACGGAGGTGGCTCTTCGGATCGAACTTGAAGAGGTTGTTGTTGTTGTTGTTGTTGTTGTTGTACTTGAAGAGGACTTCCGGTGCACGCGGATTCGCGTCAGCGTGGACGACACGGGGAAATACTCGACGGCCGCGCTGTCTGTGGACAAACGGTTTCAGATCGTAGGATCGCGCGAACCACACTGAAGAACCCGCTCACCGAAAGATAGACCTTGATTTTTGGAGGTTAGCGTTGCTCAGACTTTTGTCCGATGCGGCGTGAAGAGTTGGAGAGATTTTTCCTTCTTGCTGGGCGGTAGCTGATGGTGCATCGGTATTCGAAGGAAGACAAGCGGATTTCAAAAATTTGATACCAATGTCGATAGATACCGAACGGTGCTGTGTGTGTGTGTGTGAACCGATCAGGATTATCAGGCAGCGAACAATGGAAGCTGGACTAGCAAGTTTCAAGCAAGAGATGGATGAAGTTATGTTATCAAAGCAAAACTTTGAAATACGAAAATGGACTCTTCGAAAATAGAATATTGAATTGTATACATTCATTTTTTAAAGATTAGAATGATCTTGAGGCTTGGGGAGACAGAAATTTTTAACTTTTTTAATGGAATCCTATAGATTATGAAGAGACGATGCAGGAAATCCAAGTTTCAGTCGTAGGAACTCACTGTTTCGAAAGTTATCGGTGTTTAGAGTTCAGGGAATGAAATGAATATCGAGTAATGAATTGAGGAAAATTTTAAGTTTGATTTAAGGGAAATTTCAAGTTAAAATTCAGGAGAAATTCAAGATTAAATTGAGAGAAATGTGAATTTCACTACCCGGGTTTGGTAGTGAAATTCGCCCCCAGCGGGATTTTAATCGTGCTTGGACCATTCGACAACCTACCCAATAAGTCCTGTCGCTGCCAAGTTTCAGCCCCATATTTCATCTCTAAAGTTAGTTATTGAAAAAAATCGAAAAACCAGTTTTCGATCCATTTTCTCTATTTCATCCGTAAATGACTAAAAGCCGAAAGTACTCAGAAATATTTTTCCGAAAAATGAGTTAACTGTATTACTTTTATCTTTACTACGTGTATTCTTCAGTAATAAATCAGTAATAACACTGTCCAACGCTAAAAATGTTTTCATATAACTGTTGGGTGGATTTTATAAAGCTTTTTTGCGCCGATTCCAAATTTGGCCTTAATTTTTCCCTACACGCACAGTTTCTGAAAAACACGGCTTTGAAAAAAAACCTATTTTTCAACTTTAAACAATTATTGTAATGTTATTATAAAAGATATTGTATTGTTCTTTACATTAGAAGATTCTCTAGACTTTCCCGAATCCAGTGATGTGCAATAGTAATCCATTATGATTGTTTAAACATGTTTAAACAATCATTAAAGAAGGAGAGATACCACTTTTACACTTTTCGATATTTTTTTATTTATCTCAGAAATTAAGGGTCCAGCGGAAAATCGAAATATACCACGCGATAGACTAGGCTTTTATCTTGAGAAACCACCCTTTCAAATTTCCAATGTCGACGTTTATTGCCATCCAGAACGCAAAATATCTGCGCCGGACATGCGTTGCCGCCAGTGGGGCTCTGTCACTAGATGACAATCACTATTTTGTCAGCTTATCTAAATGTTATTATATTGTCATTTATTACTATATTTATTCTGTATAAATTATTTTATATATTTTTCTAATCTTAGTCTCTTGTTTATAGTATGTTTCATACTAAAAAGGTCTTTTGCAAGAAAAAAAAACAATTTATTCCCACAGTACACAATTATACTATTTACAATTCTAGAGAGAGAATACATATCGATTTAATATGGAGCAACCTATTCTTATTTATATCTTGAAGTCGATAAAGATAGTTCCAAAAATATTTCTGAGTATTTTCGGCTTTTAGTCATTTACGGACGAAATAGGGAAAATGAACCGAAAACTGGTTTTTCGATTTTTCTCAATAACTAGCCTCACAAATGAAATATGGGGCTGAAATTTGGCAGCGAAGGGTCTTTTTGGGTAGGCTATCGAAAACTTTGATTTACGTCGATTTTAATAAAAAATTAATTTAAGAATTTAAGGAAAATCTCAAGTTTAAATTGAAGGAAATTTCATGTTTAAATTCAGGAAAATTTAAAGATTAAATTGAGGAAAACTTCGAGTTTCATATGTGGAAAATTTCAAGTTTATAGTGAGGTAAATTCAAGTTTAAATTGAAAGAAATTTCAAGTTGGGATTGAAAAAAGTTTCAAGATTGAATTTAGAAAAATCGCAAGTTTTGGACTGATGGAAATTTCGCGGTTAAATTGAGGAACCTTCCAATTCCAAACTGATTTTAAAAAATTAACTTGGATCGAATAAAAAAAATTCGATCCAAGTTAATTTTTATCGAACTCCACAGGTTTGCAGAAAAAAGAAATGAAAAATTTCTGGTTGGTTCAACATTGAACACCTGTAACTTTTGAACCAGTCAATTCGCAACATTGAAACTTACGCCATTTCCAGCGTTTCTTTTTCAAAATTAACAGGATTACGTAAAAAAAGTCCAACTTTCTAATTCGCTAAAACTGTAGCCTTGGCAATATAAAAGTTTAATTAAAATCGGTGCATGTCGTTTAAGCAGCGTGTCGCGTGCGCACGAGAAGAGAATTCCAAGAAATGGCGTCGTTCATGCTCATATCAAACAAAATCTCTCGACAGTTAGTATACTCACACAGAACACGGCAAAAAACGAGCAATATTCTACGGGCACATGCCATTTTGCGTGAGATCAAACAACAATATATCAAAGAAAGAAAATATATCAAACTTGGCTGAAAATTTTCCCAGAGAAAATTTTTCAAAGATTGAAATAAAAAATAAAGAAGAATACTTTGCAATTTGCATTCAAGTGAGAGAACATTCACTCACCCTTTGGCCGTTCTGGAGCTGGTTTCCGGAGTCCATGGAGGGGAACGTCTCCGCCGCTTTGCACAGTTTTATACGCCAATCGTTGCTCGAATTGACTGAGAGGACTGATGTCCTCCTTTCGACGGAACACCAGCGTGGAGTCGCTTTCGTAGCCGGACTCCTTGAGAGCGCTGAAAACCAATGACAATTTTTTTTATTTTTAATACTTAGAATATCCTTTTCTAGAATGTCAGCGTAAATTTAGAATGAGTTTTTATTGTATTTCTTATGATAATAGATTAATTGGAACGAACAAAAAAGAGAGACGATATTGAGCACAGTAACGCCTCGTTTTAAGTTAATTATCGGTTCTGCTTTGTGACACAGATCCAATCCGGAAAATTTTCCTTCATTTAAACTTGCAATTTAATAGGGAAATTCGGCCAAAAACTGGTTTTTCGATTTTTCTCAATAACTAACCTTACAGATGAGATATAGGGCTGAAACTTGACAGCGACAGGTCTTATTGGGTAGGCTGTCGAATGGTCCAAGCACGATTAAAATCCCGCTGGGGGCGAATTTCACTACCAAACCCGGGCATAGCCTTTGAAGTTTAAATCAACAAAAATGTCCAGTTCAAGGAAATTTCAACTTCATATCAAGGAAAATTTCAAGTTTAGGTCGAGGAATATTTGAAGGGAAATTGCAAGTTTAAATGAAGCAAAATTTTCCGGATTGGATCTGTGTCACAAAGCAGAACCGATAATTAACTTAAAACGAGGCGTTACTGTGCTCAATATCGTCTCTCTTTTCTCAATTTAATCTTGAATTTCTCCTGAATTTTAACTTGAAATTTCCCTTAAATCAAACTTAAAATTTTCCTCAATTCATTACTCGACATTCATTTCATTCCCTGAACTCTAAACACCCATAACTTTCGAAACAGTGAGTTCCTACGACTGAAACTTGGATTTCCTGCATCGTCTCTTCATAATCTACAGCCTTCCCTCAAGTTGAACT
Organism: Lasioglossum vierecki; assembly: GCA_028455595.1. Lineage (NCBI taxonomy): Eukaryota > Metazoa > Arthropoda > Insecta > Hymenoptera > Halictidae > Lasioglossum > Lasioglossum vierecki. The sequence continues at coordinate 23,809,539 of CM052337.1, forward strand.
TTCAATTTTCCTCGAATGAAACTTGCAATTTCCCTCAAATTAAACTCGAAATATCCCTTGATTTTAACTTGCAATTTCCCTCAATTTAAAGTTTCACTTTTTCTTATTTAAACTTGCAATTTCACTGAATTTAAACTTGCAATTATCCTGGATTTAAGCTTGAAATTCCCCTCAATTTAAACTTGAAATTTGTCTGAAATTAGAACTTGGAATTTCCCTCAATTTATACTTGAAATTTCCCTCGAATCAAAGCTTGAAATTCCCTTCGACTCAGAACTTGAAATTTTTGCTACAATTTAGGCCGTTTGTCCACGGAGCGTCGCGTCATAGACGCGTACGCGACAAAATATCGATTGCTGTACGTTTCATTGCTGCAACCAATGTAAAATAATTGACACGTGTCCACGAAGCGTCATCGTCGTAATAATCGAATCGTACGTTACGCGTACAAATACACGTACGCTATGTGTACACGACGCTCCGTGGACAAACGGCTTTAAACTTGAAATTTCCCTCAATTTAAACTTGAAAGTTTCCTCATATCAAAGTTGGCAGTATCCCTCGAATCAAAACTTGCAATTACCCTCAATTTTAACTCGAAATTTCTTACGGTTTAGGTGTAAATAAACAACTTAACATCTCGAAATTATTTTATTCGCAAGCAACTCTCCGACTACACCCCCAGTGGAATGGATAGTCCATCTGACATAGATGGACCCTACCTCCATTGGACTTAGAATAGGACAATGCCGTTCCTACAGTATTTTATTCTTAAAATTTTATAAAAAATATTGAAAACTCACTGTGTCATATACGGTTTCACTGGTCGGTGGTCACGTTGGTCGAACGGCTAGAAACAGAATAGAGGAAGAACATTATTCGAACGAATTTTACATAGTTTTCTCTCGCATCGCTGTGTGCAACATGCTTTCGAGATTTCGTTGATACGACAGTGGAGAGATAATTCAAAAGATGAAGAAAAACAGTATTTTCGGTGGACAACGAATAATCGAAGCTGTATCCCTAAAACATGCGACATTCGGCTATGCTAAGCTTTCGAGATCGTCAATGAAATGGCAAATGAAATGCAATTTCGACAAAATGGCTGACACAGAGGACAGAAGAATAACAGAACGAGAAAATTGTTGTGTACAAGGTGTCCTGTTTCTCTCCAAAATAATTCGTTTCCCAGAGATATCCTGCTGTTCCTATCTTAAACAGGACACCCTGTGTGTGAGTGTTTGTGAACATCGATAGCGAGATGAAAAAGACAGATAACTACGCATAATGGAATATATGTATGTATATATACATATACCACATTTGATAGAGACGAGAGAACGACGAAGAAAACAAAGCGAAAAGAAGAGAGAAGAATAATATACATTGTTGGAGACAGTCTGCTGGAAAATTCTGTCCAAGTTTTTATTGAGATCAGTAGAATGTGCTCTGCTGTTTCTATTTCGCTCGACAGAAAGTCATGAAAAAGTTCATGAACGTTCAGTAATATCATACACGACCATCAATTATTTCAGAATTTTTCATTGCAATCAATCTTTAAAAAATAACATTGTGATAGGATGACCCAATCTCAATATCTAGATTAAAGTTACACACGCATCATATTTTATACCGTCTGTTCTGATCAACCAAAAGTTCCAAATAATTCATGAACGTTCTACTTAATATTATATACTTAATACACGACTGAATTATTTCATAATTCTTGGTTGCAAAATCGATTTTTAAAAAAGTCTAGAAGTATAAAATCGTGATAGTGTCTCCAGCTTATCCTCACTATCTGGGAACTATTTTCTATATCTTCTGTTCTGCTCGACAGAAAGTTACGAAAAAATCCATGAACACTACCCAGTGCCACACAAAACTCTGAATTATTTCAGAATTTTGGATTGCAATCTCGATTTAAAAAAAAAAATTTTGGAAACATGAAATTCTGATAGGTTCCCCAATCTCACTATATCTGGGTTACATTATATTTTATTTCTTCTGTTCTTCTTAACAAAAAGTTACGAAAAACTTATGAACATTCCATCGAATAGTACACACTACTGTGAATTATTTCAAAATTTATGATTCGAGTGTTGATTTTTTAAAAAATCCAGAAACATGAAATTGTGATAGGGTCCCCAATCTCATTACATCTGGGTTACATCATATTTGATTTCTTATGTTCTGCTTAACTTAAAGTTACGAAAAAATTTATATGGACGTTCTATCTAATAGTATACAATACTGTGAATTATTTCAGAATTGATGGTTCGAGCGTTGATTTTTGAAAAAATCCGGAAGCACAACATCGTGGAACGAGGAACTCTTCCAATTTATGCTTGCGGATTTTTCGAGACTCGCCATTGCAACCAAAAATTGTGAAATAATTCACAGTCGTGTATAAAATTCAGTAGAACGTTTATGAATTTTTTCATAATTTCCTTATCGACCATGACAGTGCATTCTCAATCGTCAAACTAACAATCTCAACCCAACTCGATCTAATCTACAAAAACCTGTCCAGAACTTTCGCGCAGTCTACAAGACGAAGAAAGCTCCTCTAACCCGTGAAACGTGTCCAGCGAGAAGAGAAGATTTGTTGGCTAGCGGTGACGGAATCATAGGATGATTGTTGCTAGAGACAGAGGAGGACGTAGAAGAAGAAGAAGACGGCGAGACGCGATGATGATGATGATGATGATGATGATGGTGATGATGATGACGCTGCTCGTTTCCGGTGGACTGAAGAATAGTGGATCTGTCATGGATAGGCGAGTTCGATCGGTGCAAGCATCGATCGGGAAGCACGAAGCTCTTCGATCTTCCTTCCAACATGCCAGCGTGCCAACTGCAGTCGACAGCCCGATCTAGAGGTCGTTGGATCCGATCTATCCAAGGATCTTCCTTGCCGTTTTCGCATTTACGATCGAGAACCTTCCGGGAATGATCGAGCAACGCAGCCTCGTTGCTCGACCATTGTTTCGTTTCTGGTTTAGCATGCCGGAGACCGGCACCGGAGGATTCCTTGACGGTTGGATGAGATTTCGGGACCGACGTTCTCGAGCTGACGACCACTGGTGCCCTTACGTTCATGCCGACGCCCCCATAGAACAGCACCTCCTTCCGAAACTCCTCCAAACCCGGTGTACCCTGAGGATGTCCATTCTCGTTCAACCACTGTGTCCGGCCGGTTTGTGCCCGGTAAAATCGTCGCCCACGGCACCAGCATGGACAGCGAAGGTGCACAAGACACGCAAACGGCAAACACACGAACGCAAACACACGGACACATCGAATCACAGTGTAAAATACCTCGAAATGGGTCGCGACAATTATTGTCGAGCCGTTTCTCGACGAATATCTCCTAAATTATTGACTTTGACAAAAAATGGATTACACGAAATCTGTAGAGCTGTGCATTCTGTGTCTTTTATGTTGCATTACTTTTGAGCGTAGAATTAACGGTTCTCGAGAAAATTGAAGTAACATGGAAATTATTAGTTTAATGATAATGTAATCGTATTTCGAGAATATCTTCGAAATTATTGATTCTATCGAAAAGTATATTAAACAAATAATATAGATCTCAACAGGCTGCTTCTTTTGTGTTGTATTACTTTTGATCGTAGGACGAATGGTTTTCGAGAAAATAGAGGAAAACGTTGGTCTAAATAGGTCGAAAATTAAAATAATTAATTTGAGGATCGTGAAAATCGTTTTTCGAGAATATCTTCGAAACTATTAACCGTGTGGGAAAATGTATTCGACCAAATCTGTAGATCTGGACAGGCTGCGTCTTTTATGTGCTATCAATTTTTGCTGTAAAACCAACTATTTTCGAGAAAATTAGGGGAAAATGTCAGGCACGTATCAATTACCACACCCATCGATCCACGACATGTTTTCCTCAAATTTCTCGAAAACCATTTGTTTTACGGAAAAAAGTAATACAACATAAAAGACGCAGATTATTCAGATCTACAACTTTTGCCTAACATATTTTCCGATACGACGAATAGTATAGAAGATATTCGAGAAAACAGAAGAAAAGGCTTGCTGCAGAATACAGAATAGCACAGTACACCATCGTTTTGTACAAACACCAGTTAGAAATCGTAACCAGAAGCTATGCAAATTAATAGGTGCGAGGTACGCTCCTGAAGGGACTCTCGAAACGCGCCATGCGGAACGGCGCGGCGCGGCGCACACGCAGTGAGTGTGTGCGAGGCAGTAGAGCGTATGAATGGCACGAGCATGATATGCCGATGATCAGACGTTATAATAAGTGTATTAATAAATTATGTTCTATAAGTGTATATAGTTAGAAAAAAACATTAGGTTAAGTTAAAGACCTTGTGTGTTTATTCGTAATCCACGCCCAACAAAAATGACTTGGCGTGAGTGCCGCGACTCATTAAGAGATATCATACCCCAACGATGGATTAATCGTGAAAGTTAAAGGACCAGAGAAGTGTACATAGAGGAGAGATTGGAATAGTTAACAATAATTACGAGTATGTATTGTGAAATAAATGCGTACCCCGTCAAATATGTCCATGACCTCGTCCCACCACTAGAAACACAGAATTAATAAGGCGTTAATACATGCGCTAATTAATTACGAGAGTTACAGTGACATTGAAAACGAAATAACTGAACGGTTAAACGTTTTCGGCGAGCACTTCCCATCTAAATTTTCATAGTTATCGATGAATCATTTCAAGAGAAATTATATTGCGTTTAGAAGCTATTAGGAATCATTGTTTCGAAGCTCTGAGAGATGCTCTTAGTTCTCATTAGATGGAAAGCGAAACGAATAGAGAAATGAAAGGAGAGACTAGAAAAGCAGCGCTACTGTAAACGAACCAAAAACCAAGGTTAAGACCGAGAAACGATGAGAGTGAACGTCTCTTCAAAAAGCTTCGACAGAAACGAAGAAAACGAGAGCGGTTGCTTCGCAAATTGATTTCAATCATTCAGATTGATTGTTACCTTCCTTCTGGTCCGTGTGAAAGTCGGCTAGAAGCAAAGCCATGTCGAGATTGATAGCTGAATGGAGTATACACAGGGTGGTCAGAACAAATTGAACCGTATTGAATATTTCAGTCATTTTAAAAAGAATTTTTCTTCGCAGGACGATTCCTGAGATCATTTTGAACAGCTTTTTCCTATACAAAAATCTTCTACGAGGCTCCGTTCACGAGTTATCAACGAAAAACGCGGCACCAATCGGAGCACGGGAATGCCGGGTAGATCAGTTGGGAGCGCTGTGATTGGTATCGCGTTTTTCGCTAATAACTCTTGAACGGAGACTTATAGAACAATTGTGCAAAGGGAAAAATTGCTTGAAATGACCACAGCTATCATTTAGATTAACGTTATAGCTTCGAAAAGTATAAAGAAATATTTTTGAGAGTGCTGATAATTTATTTGATCTTTTATTGTGGATAAAATCGAAGTTTCAAACCACTGAAGTGATCCAGAAGGTCGAAATTATTAAATCACCCTGTATACTGTCAGGCGATTCGATTTCTTCAGATTCTAGTGCATTGTTGTTCGGTGGAAAATGGATTTACAGTTAGTGGAGACGGTTAGTGTGCCAGGAAATTTCGATGTTTACCTCCTTAGCCTCCTTTTCGGCGATCGACGATCGTCCTGGCTCGTAGTCCTCGATTCGGCCTGGCTGGTTCTTGTAAATGTCTGTACTGTACTTCAGCGCTCCGTTCCTGAAGAGTTACGAATGTTAGTTGATTGAATTGAGGGAAGTTTCGAGGTTAAATTAAAGGAAACTATAGTAAAGTTTAAATGGAGGGCGATTTTTCATTTATTATTGAGAATTAAGAGGAACTATTATATCGATAGTTTGATCGAAAAATTAATTTAGGATTGGAATTAAAAGAAATTTCAAATTTTAAATCGAGGGAGATTATTCAAGTTTTAAATCAAGGGGAATTATTCAAGTCTTAAAGCTATGAAAATTTTTGCATTGTGGAAAATTTCAGTTAAAAAATAATAAAACGATGGCAAAGCTTGTGTCGTACTTTCTGGGCATAGTAGACGTGGTGAAGTCATTTTCTTTGTGTCGTAGTCGTCGATGGCTGTCAATCGTTGCAGAACGCTCTGAGTAGAGCCGATGTTCCGGTTCACTTAAATATCCACTTCCGTAGCCGTACCTGATTCCTGCAAAACAATGGAAATCCACATTAGCACACATAACAAACAGTTTCCACACTTGAACACGTAAGCCTGATCCATCACCAAGAAATTATATAAAAATAGTTGTTATACAAAACTCTTTTATTGTTTCTAATTAATTAATTGTCTATAACAAAATATTTACAATTTTAAAAATCTATCCCTAATACAATTGTTTCGTAATATGAAAAGAAAAGACAAGAAGAACCATCAAATCTTTATAACGATTTCCGTAATTAATGAATTAATTATCTAAAAAAATTAAATTAAATTAACAATCTAAAAATATGTAGCTAATCGATATTAATTTCGTTGATATTAAATAAAAAAGAAATGAGAAATTATCCAACTTTTGGCAACAAAGTCATACAATTTGTTATTGCGGATAATTTCAGAGCAGATTGAATCATGCAATGGCGTAGCTCGCACTGGAGTGAGAATCGCTGTTCTCTGACCAATCATTTCGAAAGAAAGCTGCAACGGACATCGAGTGTTAATGAAACCTAAAGGCTGGTATATATAATAATTACAACGAATATGTTTATTGGTTACTTTCACGCGTTAACAATTAGTTACAATCGAAGCTGCATTATTTCAGTTAGTTCGTTTGCTATTGCAATTTTTGTAGCACGGCAGCGTGTGTGTGTGTGTATTCACCTCTTCTTGGTTTGTAACGAATGGTTACGTAATCATCTGAAAATTAGATCAAAAATCAATCCTGTGATCATTTTCTCTTACCGCTACAATAACTATTCTACGATCTACAACGATTAAGCGAGTAATTTACTATTGTTTCCTTGATGAATTTATTCGGCTGTTGTCGACAACTCCCTTCTCTGTTATTAACAATTTCTACTTGAAAACATTTCTATTTAGAAGAATTTTCAGGTTTGCTAATTTTTAGTCTGTAATTTTGCTTTGCCATGACAGATTTCCAGCAGATTTCGTCAATACCAGTTTCTATTCACAAGAATGTTTTAGTTTGCTAATTTTTAGTCAGTAATTTTGCTTTGCCATGGCAGATTTGCGGCAGATCATTGAAAAAATTCGCATAATTGCCTTATATTAAAACAGTATACATTGTTCGTTTGGAGAAAGGAGTTTCGAATAAAGAAAATGTCAACTCAGGAAAAGAGTAGTTAACTACTGTTAACCGATATCAATTTCACGTTCTACAGCGAACACACTGAAGAACGTATAATAATGTGTTCGAATTCTCATAGAAATTTACATACAGAAACTTACCGTTTCTGTCCGCGCGGTGCAACGAATCGTACATTTTCTTGTACCATTTGGTTTGGTTAGTCTCCTTCACTTCCTACAAAACGTTTTCACCGAATCAAACAACGTGGAAAACCACGACGCCACCGGTCATTCTACTCGACTCAGACGTCGCGAGTTTCTTCGCCCGAATGTTTGCCAATGCGAAAGCAATTGCTGATGACAATGCTCGATCTTACGGGACGTACAGGGTGGTTCGTTTATCTTCCTACATCCGAATTGAATTTCGAAACATGAAGAACATGAAACAGCATTTAAGAGGAAAATCAGTTTTCGGCCCATTTCCAACGTTGAATGGCAATTAAAAATTCTGAGAAAAATCAATCACGTTCAGGATACTGATCTACATATCAAAGAATTTTTCAGGAATTTTCCGATGCATATTCTGGTGGTGAAAAATGAAAAACACGAAACAATCTGTATTCTCTTGACTCCACTCGAGTTTTTGATTTTTGTGGGGCAAGATTTTCAATTTGAAAATCAGAGAAAAATCTGACGTATTTTGAAACCTAAGGCGCATCTTACAGTTTTTTTTTTTTGTTGAAAACTCTGGTCGTGACAAATGAAAACGTCGAGAAAAGAGAAATGAAGAGGAACCCTTCGTGAAAACTGAAAACCCCGAAAAACTTGCATTTCTTCGATTTTCCGGAGGTATTTCATTTTTCACACGCAGGATTTTCAATGTAAAAATCTGAAACAAGTTGCAAACTATGTATTCAAGTGCTAGACACGTGTCAAATTTTTCCTCGAATTTCCGAACACTTATTATCTAGGGAAAAGACGCAGATAACTGATTTCCTGATTTCATTCCATGGGGTTAGGATCGATTGACACAGATTGGAGTGCTATAAAATGCTCTAATTCGACTGTATAAAATATAGTGCACTTCAGGATTAATATTAAAAGATAATAGAATGCTATAAATTTAATAGAGTCCTAATCAAACAACAAAGCAAATATAAAACTGTACAAGAATACTTGCGAGAAATTCTGAAGCAGTCGTGACATCGACACACTGCATCGCGAATGCACTATAGCAGATCTGATCTGTCACTAAATCCTCTAGCTCTTCTAGATCCAATGATCGAGACAAACGGAGCACCCTGTATAGAACCATAATCCGTCGAAACTGCCTCGCGAAAAAAGAAACTGACTCACGAAAAAACAATTCTGGCATCGCGTCCTCGAAATGAAATTAAACCCGATCAAACTCTAATTGCAGACGCAGAGGACGTTCTGTTATTTTCGAAGCGGAAGAATCGAAATAGAACCTCGGACAAATATCGATCCGATTCGATTCGATAGAGAAGTTCGATATGCTCGACCTACCGATCTTAACACAAGGGGAACACCCTCCTTGGTGGTCGGGCCGATTCCCTCGAACTTTCGAGGACCCAAATCGGCCATCTTCTTCGGCGGTTCGTTTTCTGTTTCCGGCTCGCTCTCGTACTCTTTCTTCACGGTGTAGACTGGGCGGACACATATCAGTTCAATTTCACAAATCGGTTAACACTCGCGAGTCTCGGAGATTCGTGGATTAACAATTCGTGGATTAATATTGTAACAAAATGAAACGATGCTAAATAAAATAGAGAGATTCGTCACGTGCGGAACCACGATTACAGACATGTGGTTGCAGGTTGCGTATTATTTACAATATACACGGTGACTTCTCGAAAAATTCTACTCACTTATCTCGCCGGGACTGATCAATGGCTTCTCGTCGCTCAGGGGTCGCTTCGCAGCTTCGCATTCGTCCAAATAAGCCGCCCCTTTCGGTAACTGTCCCTCTGAAATCAATACGAATATGAAATTCACAAGTTTTGGGGAAATTCGCCTTAAGGGCCCAAAGATTTTCCACTTTTTAAAACAAAGTCCTGTAGATTTTAACGAGTCGATCCCGGAAATCCAAAATTCAATGTTAGGATTTCACTGATTCTAAAGTTGTGGGTATTTATAGTTGAACGAACCAAAAACTTTCACTTTTTCCTCATGTAATCATTTGCAAAAGTGAATAAAATGCAAACTATGTCGTGTTTGGACTCATTTTAACCGGAAAAACGCTGCGAGTATTTCGGTAACGCTTTCGGATGAGAAAAATAATGATCGAAAACAGAAAAGCGTTACTTATCCAGATAAAATCGCGTTTTAAATAGAATAGAAATAGACAAATTTGAATAATCCTAAACGTTACCTCGAGCTTTTTGCAGTAATGTGATTGTCGGATTCTGGGCCCGGGGCAAACGAGGCGTCGAGACCAGAGAGTTTAATCCTTGCGACGGGGCCGAGTGAGAATTAACGATTCTGGAGCTGCTGCTCTCGTAACTGGTTTCCGTTGACTCCCTTGTTTCCGTTGACTCCCTTGTCTCCCTTGTCTCCCTTAGCCCTGCTTTCTCCCAAGGGGGTGGTGCTTCCCCTGTCGGCTGGAAACATTGAAAAATGTTATTCCACTTCTATTACGAAAATAGTTATAGTTTATTATCTGCTTTTCTAAGCGACAAAAAATGACGAAAAAATTCATAAAGATTCTACATAGTGGTGTATACGGCTGTTAATTATTTCAGAGTTTTTCGTTGCAAAACCATTGTTCAAAACAATTTGGAAGCACAAGATATAATCAGGTTTGGGATCCTATCACAATTCTATGCTTCCGAATTTTTTTTACACTGATTTTGCAACCAAAATTTCTGAAATAATTCATAGTCATGTATACTAATAAGTAAAATGTCCATGAATTTTTTCATAACTTCTGATTCAGCAGAACAGAAGAAATAAATCATATTGTAACCCAGATAGCGAGATTGGAGATCGCATCATACTTTTATGTTTCCGGATTTTTTCAACGATCTATTTTCCAACCAAAAATTCTGAAATAATTCACGGTGATATCAAGTAGAATGTTCACGACTTTTTTCATAATTTTTGTTCAACGTACTTCCTGTGGCGTCAGCTTTTTCCGACTTAGGACGGGGCTCTGGAATTGCACTGGTCGAAATTCCTTCTTTTCTGGAACGGGACTGGTATTGGCGCTGGATGGTGTCCAGACTGGAGGGATTGCAGTGTCCTTCTCGGAGTCCTTTCCGTCGGGGCTTCGTCCCTTTGGCGGCGGTGGTGGTTCGCTTCCAGGCGACCAAACACCTAGCAATAAAAATTTTGCATCGTTAGATTCGATTTCGTTACATCTAGATAATCAGAATCCAATTTAACACGAAAAATACGGTTGCATTCAAGAACGAAGTGCAATTGCAACTGGCTGGTGCATCCACATAGAAAAATAAAGCAGAAGGACCATGGGGAGTTCCTTTTTGAAGTAAACAATGCCGAAGCGAAATCGAAAAAAGACGAGTTGGGGTCTTTGTACCGTGGGGAACACGTGAATTCGTCGAGATCGAGCCAAAATCAACACAGACTCGCTAATCTCGGCCGCGTGGGCGGATTATATAAAGAACCGCCCCCTTCCTCGAGGATTACTCGTCCCATTACGTCAGATCCCAGAAAATTGTCGGAGCAGTGTGCAAAGAATACATTTCACATTGTAACTACGAAACGCTAGCAACTTAATTTTCAATCGTGATTTCCCAAGCATTCTCCGGTCGCACACGCTTTCTGATATTCTGAAAAAAATGTGATATATTCTGTTTCCCACGACGCATTTTCGAGATTTTTACAGATTTTTCTTAGAAAAATGGAAAACTGCGAAAAGATCCAGAAAATGCAGATTTCTCGAAAATACACATTTCTCGGTCCCCAATGTATTCAGATATTTTGAAAACAATCCGGGACATTTAGGATACTATGCTGCATGTTAGGGATTTTTCTCAGATGTTTCTGTTGCAAATTCTGCCTGTGAAGAATGAAAAGTCAGCAATCGTAACTTGGTTTATATTTTTGATTTTCACGATGATCTCCCGCAACAAAAGATCTGACAAAAATTTCGAAAATGCGCTTGGGGTCCAGAATATGTGACCCTAATTTGCACAGTTCGCAACAGAAAAATTTAGAAAGATTCAGTAAAATTGCGTCTCGGGAACGAGAATACGTTACATTTTTTCAGAATTTTAGAGCGCGTTAAAGACCAGAAAATGCGGATTTTCGAGAAATCTGCAATTTTTCTTTTCTTGTCGGGGGTTTTCATTTTTCACGGTCACAGTTCGCAACAGAAAAATCTGGAAAAATTCAATAACATGCGTCTTGGGAACGAGAATACGTGACATTTTTTTCAGAATTTTAGAACGTTTCGAAACGTGGTGGAAACATTGAAAAGTTTGTGACGCCACGTGTGAGCGTTACCCAATTCCTCGAATATATTCTAACACGTGCATCAGTTTCGAAAATTAGCATCGCGTTGATCGTCTTGCTCCAGAAAGCGAGCTGGCCATCGTATTCTGGTAACCGTCGACAATTGCAATTAGAGGTACCTTAATATCGACGCCCACGAAAATCTAATTTTAAAATGCTCAACTGCAGCTCCGCTTCCTGTTCTCACGCAATTTATAAATAGTTCGTTGAATAATGTTACATTTTCAGGTTTCTATAAGCACTAAAACGAGCTGCTACAATAAAACGTTACATTGAAAAGAACTGAAGCATAGTGTAACCCAGATATTGAGACTGGGGATCCTATCATGATTTTAACCATTTTTTATAAACATCTATTTTTCAACCGAAAATTCTGAAAAAATTCACCGACATCTGGATTATTAGGTAGAGCGTCGATGAATTTTTTAATAACTTTTGGTTCAGCAGAATAGAAGAAATAAATCATATTGTAACCCAGATAATGAGGTGAAGATCCTATCACAATTTTAAGCTTCCGGATTTTTTTAAAGATTTATTTTTCAACCAAAAATTATTAGGTAGAACGTTGATGAATTTTTTAATAACTTTTAGTTCAGCACAAGAGAAGAAATAAATCATATTGTCACCCAGATAGCGAGATTGAGGATTTTATCATAACCCAATTCTTCCCGGTTTTTAAAAAATCTATTTATCAACCAAAAATTCTGAAGTAATTCATAGACGTGTATACCACCGTGTAGAATCCTAATGAGTTTTTCCGTCATTTTTCGTTGAGCAGAACAATAGAGAAAAAGTAAATTTTATGCTAGTGTTAGTCCAGAATCTTTTATCATTACTGTATTAATTATTATTATTTATTGTCTTCAACGGCAGCACACAAAGGTACAATAAAACATTCGGTTAAACGTCACACAGTGCTTCGTTTGCAACTGTACCTGGTGTCGCGGACGATGCTTTAAAAGTGGGGGCGAACATAACGTTCTCTGAAATCACAAAAACGAGTTTATGGACTCCATCAGCTCTTCACGTTAACAGAATGTTAATAATAATGCTAGATAAACCATAAGAAACTCCTAACCCTATCCTAATCGGTGTACGAGAGCCAACATAGTTCTTGGGATCACAAAGAAAATGTTTCAAGTCGGTCGAATAATCCTAATCCATATAATAAAATCGTTACAATAATTTATAATAATTTTTAATTAATAATTATACAATTCTGTAATTCCTGAGATCATTTGAAACAATTCCTTCCTGTGTTCAGGAGTTATGATGTGTTCCTTCAGGAGTTATGATCGAAAAACGCGCTACAGGTGTCCCTGGGCGTAGCCAGGCGATGCACAATGTTGGTAATCAAATGTTTTGGAGGTCACTAATAACGAATCAGTTATTATTCGTTATATTAAGATCAGGTTTTCCCCTAATTTCTTTAATCCTGTCAAATTGAAAATTCGAGTAATTATTACTTCATAGCCAAAAAAGTTTTTTTAAAATGTTAAATTTCGAAAATTGACTTTTGGTCAGTAAAATCGCGTTCCCGGCCCACTGTGCGATGCTGGGCGGGGCCAAACGGCTCTGGGCATGGTCGGGACGCATGGCCAGGTGGCGTTCGGCTGTTCCGGCGGATTTTTAGCAATAACTCGTGAACGAAGCGACGTAGAACATTTTCGCAAATAGAAAAATGCTTCAAATGACGTCCTGCATCGTCCTATTGAAAGTACATCATTTTTGCTACACCCTGTATAAAATCTCGGTTTAAATAAAGATTCAGGGATCCATAACCCGACATTTTTAACTGTGAAACCCGAGACGCTGTGTCAATCTTAAATCACGATAGGAGCCGCGTTAAATCGCGTCTTTTTGAGACGACCGCCGACCATTAATAACGAAGCGAGCTTGATGAGCTTCCAATGAAAAGCGGAGACAAGTCGCCAAGGTTAGGTTGACCGTCTGCCACGTCCACGGAAATACCGTTTACTCGACTTTAGCAACGCAGAACTAGAAAGAGTCCCGAGAACTCCCGTCTTGAAGTTTTTATTGCGTTAAGTTCAAACTATATAGAATAAATGAATTCCGACAAGAATCAACTGCCCATATGTCCTACTCTGCCCATTCAATTTTTCAAAGTTGAAACGGTGCTTATAATCGACACAGTTTTCGGATCGAAACTTGTTTTATTTTTGATAACTTGGTTTCGACTCCAAAAATTCTGAAAAAATTCATAAACTCGCGTTTAAGGAGCTAGAATGTGGCTGATTTTTTTCTAGTATTTTCAATTCGACAGGATGAAAGAAATTAGGGGAAAACCTGATTTCCTTCGTGGCCTCAATGGAATCAACTTGTTTTACTTTTCATAATTCGGTTTCGAGTCCAAAAATTCATGGACGTGCGTTATAATATCTATAATATTCTTGATTTTTTTTCAGAATTTTGAATTCAACAGGATAAGAGAAACTGTTAGGGTAAAGCTGTAGAAACTTAAAACTCTGTTAAAACTGTGTTAAAACTCGGTCAAAACGTAATTTCCTTCAGCTCGTAAGCGATTGGTTGACGAAATTATCCTGAACTGGCCACTGCTTGGTAAATTACACTTTTCATTGATCACAATTAATCGTTCATTCGCTTGTCGCTATTCGAAATTGCATCGACACTCACTTTTCTCGATCATAATTTGTCCCTTCGATCTTTTCCCGGACGAATTCGAAAATCGCGATCGTGTTTCGCGCGAATGGACGAGCTCCGAGGATGACGGACGAACTACTGAAATGCGTCGCGACGCTACCGCTGCGTCGCGCCGCCATCTATATATATTATAAATGTGTGTGTGTGTGTGTGTGTAGGCTCGTCACGTTTAAAAATTCGCATTCAAAGGAACCATTGTTTTCTCACCTATCCCCGATATATTGCTGACACATTTTTATCTCTTCGTTTAGATCTTTTTAAACTATTATTCTTGGATTTTTTAACCATTTTACGCAATAATTTTTGTGTGCTCCTCGATCTAAATAAAAACTGTTCTTATTTTTCGCTAATTTTTGTGAAAAGTAAACATTGTTTTGATTTTTCAATAGTTTTTATGCGAGATAAAAATAGTTTTCTTTTTTCGAAAATTCTTGTTCGAGAAAAAAATTGTTTTTTTTATCCTTCGACAATTTTTCTGCAAAGTACAAAACTGTTTTTATTGGCTTCTATGACTTTCTAATATTAATAGAATATTTTAATAGAGAAAAGCATGCACCAATTGTAAACGCACCTTTACCAAAAAGAAATCCTCTGCCGATTCTCAAAGCACTGTCGATCTCGTGCAATAGATCGCTCTGATTGTCACAAGCACTTCTCTCAACTAAAAAAACCATGCCCAATATGTAAAAAAGAAATGCAACTAATTATAAACGACACATACAATATTATATACATATATATTATACACGTGCGTGGATGAGCTTGTGTGATAGCAGTGTAGTGCGAATTAGCAGTGCAATGAAACCGTGTTGAGAAAAAATTGTGGAACGATTACGCTTCCTCTCTCTTCCTCTTTAAGTAAGAAAACAGTTGCGGAGACAACAGATTTTAGTATTTCCTCTGCAATTTCAAAATTGTTTTATTTTATAAAATTTGGTTTCGAATCCGAAAATTCTGAAACAATTCAGAGATGTGCATTATAATAGCTACAATATTTCTGAATTGTTTCAGAATTATCAATCGAACAGGATCAGATAAATTAGGGGAATAAATTAAGCTACAATATTTCTGAATTTTTTCAGAATTGTTAATCGAACAGAATCAGATAAATTAGGGTAAAATGTAAACTTAGTATTTCACATGTTCTACGAGAAATCAGAATTTCAAAACTTGTTTTATTTTTTAAAATTCGGTTTCGAATCCGAAGTTTATGAAAAAATTCATAGATGCCGCGTTGCGATAGCTGCAATATTCCTGAATTTTTTCAGAATTGTCAATCGACCAGGACAAGAGAAATTAGGGTAAAACATAATTTTCAAACTGAAAATTAAACTGCAATTTATCAAAAATTTGTTTCGCATTGAAGTTTCCGAGATACTAGTTCAATAAAAATTCAGCGACGAGACATTGATCGTACCATTGTACTCAGTTTCTTTTTCAGATTTTTTATAAATTGTTATCGGGTTTAAAAAACAAAAGAATTGGGAATGTCGAAAGTTCCTTCGGTGCCAGCTGTGAAAAGGGTTAAGGTCTGAATGCGAGGGGCTCCAGTTAAAATTGAAAATGGCGTGTGTCGATTATGTCGCAACCGTTCGGAAATAGCCAAAATTGAGAGAGACAGTGGTTCCGGCGTGTGGAGCTGGACGCGCGAGAGAGAGAGAGCAAATGTTTTCTACGGTACTACGAACACTGGCCTATTTCCCGATCTCACCTATATTTAAACTTTAACTCATTTCGAATGAATCATGAACTCAAGTTGCAAATCGACTTGTTGTTCGTCCACGTGATTTTCACAATCGAAGACAAATAAATCGTGTAAATGGATGTAACATTTAATTCAACATTGAATTCAATATTTAATTCAATATTTAATTCAACATTTAATGCAACATTTAATGCAACATTTAATTCAATATTGAATTCAATGATTAATTGAATGGTTAATTCAATGGTTAATTCAATATTTAATTCAACATTTCATTCAATATTAAACTGCATGTATAACCACGTCGCTACTGCAGACGTGTTAACACGCGACTTCGAAACGGTTCGTACAAGGTCGGATTCGTGTAAATACGAGACATATGCCGCTTCCGCGTGTTTACACGTCCGTGATCTTAGACGAACGTTTTTGAAGTCGTGTGTTTACAAGTATGTGGAGCCTCAGTAGCAATATTTCGTCACGGTTTACACGAATCCGATTTTGTACGAACAGTTTCGAAGCCGCGTGTTAACACGTCCGCCGTAGCTAAATGGTTAATTCAATGAGTAATTCAATAATTAATTCAATAATTAATTCAATATTTAATTCAATATTAAACTCAATGTTTAATTAAATTTTGAATTCAATATTTAATGCAACATTAAATTCAATGTTTAATTCAATTTTGAATACAATATTTAATTCAATATTTGATTCAACATTTAATTCACTATTTAATTGAATATTTAAATAGAAGCTATGAAAACGAATGTCTACAACGATTAAACTTTCCCATCGTCAATCGCCCATATTCTTAATCGAACTACTACATCGATAACCTCCGACATCTTCGTAAAAAAAACTGGACGATAATTATCTCTCTGAATGTTGACACTCCACTGTCAACACATGATTCAGTAAATTGCGATTCTGTAAAGTTAGTAAACGTCAAAACTAGAATTCACGTGCACAATGCACAGTAAACGCACCTTTATTGTCCACCAGCCATGTTCTGCACGGACAATGGTCGTACCCGGATACTATTTTCGATTTACAACTGCGTGATAATATATATAGATCTATACATAGAGGACAGCAAAACAGTGTACGGGGTAGGCAGTGGACGGTGATCGTACAGCGACCCGGACAGTAAAGGAACTTCTACTGCAACACTTCAAACGGCAACAAACCACTCCACAACGATCAACAACACTGTTAGCGTCTGTTAGGTGCTCGATCCTCTTCGAGTACACTCGTTCGAAGTATCGAGTGAAGCTATCCACTCGGATCACTCAAACAGGAACGTCTCAAAGCTTGAAACCTTCATCGATCAACGTGAACAGCGATCAACAACAACCAATCCGGGGTTCTGGGAGACTCACCGTCGTCGGACATCTTGAGGAACTCGATCAGGTGCTTGGGCAAGTCTCCGTGGAGTTCCTTGCAGTCTAGATTGCTCCTCCAACTCTCCTCGTGCTCCTCCTCTTTCTCTGTCTCTTGCTCCTCCCCCTCGCTCTGGTCCAGGCGGATGCCAAATTTATTCAACCTGTTCCTAGCTTTCTCGATGAACTCGTTCTGAACGTTGCTACCACCTAGCCCCTTTCTCTCATCGAGCCTGATGTCCTGGTGAGTGCTGATCTTCACCACCTTACGCAGCTTCCGCTCTTCTCTCTCCAGCACCTTGTGCACGTACTCCTCGTACATCCTCTGCCGGAAGGACTCCGAACCCTCCACGGTCCTTTTCGTCCTCCTATCTGGTCCAGAATCCTCTTTCTTGGACTCCTCCTTCTTTCTAAAATCCTGCCCTGTATTTTTTTTAATGGACTCCTTCTGGTCCTCCTCTTTCGAATCCTGGCCCCTCCTCTTCCCACCCTGCCCTCCATCCTCTTTATTCGACTCCTCCTGCTCCTCCTTCCAATCCTGGCACTCCCTCTTCCAATCCTGTCCTCCATCCCCTTTATTAGACTCCTCCTGGTCCTCCTTCTTGCAATCCTGGCACCTCCTCTCCCAATCCTGTTCTCCATCGTCTTTCTTGGACTCCTGTCCACGCTTATCAACCACCTCGTCCCTCCTCAGCACTCTCTTCTGGCTCTCACGTCTCCCATCACTACCTCTAACTTCCTTTTTGGTCACTAGCACGCTCTCCACATGCTCGCTGCACTCCTCCTCGAGGAAACCGTCTCCACGACGCACCGTCCTCGTCCTTTGTTCCCGCTTCTGGAGCACCTCTGAGCCATCTTCCTGGCTCTCGTCAGTCTTTAGTGTACACTTCTGTCTTGAATCTTGTCCTAGATCCTCTTTATTGGACTCCTCCTGATCCTCCTTCTTCCAATCCTGCCCCGTCCGATTCCAATCTTCTTTATTGGCCTCCTGTTTCTTCTGCTCCCGTTCTGGCCCTACATCCTCGTTTTTGGACTTCTCCCGCTCCTCCTTCAAATCCTGTTGCTTCCTCTTCAAATCCTGTCCCGTCCTCTTCCAATCTTCTTTATTGGCTTCCTCCTGTCCTTTCCTCTTCCATTCTTCTTTATTGACCTCCTCATATATCTTCTGCTCCTTATCAGATCCTCCATCCTCTTTATCTGCCTCCTCCTGCCCTTTCTGCTTCCAATCCTGTCCCACATCCTCTTCCTTGACCTCCTCTTCCTGTCCCATCCTCCTCCAATCTTCCTTCCTGCCCTCCTTCCGTCCCTTCCTTTTCTCATCCTCACCAACTTTACCCTCCACATCCTCCCATCCACCCTTTCCCATCATCCCACCCCCCCTCACCCTCAGAAACTCCTCGAGAGCCATCCGCTCGTCCTCCTCAGCCAATATCACGTTCCGCAACTGATCCTCCAGCAGCTCTATACCCCTCAGCTGCTGCCCCAAATAGTCCTCATTCCTCCCAAGATCGTCGATCCGCAGTGTCCTCAGCTTTCCCAAGATCTCCGCCGCGGTCTCCTGCTTCAGATCCTCCTCGATCTTGAACCTCCTCGTCTCCAGACGACTCCTAGCAGGACTCTGGTCGAAGATGCTGGTCGTATCGATGCAGGATCTGTCCACCTTCACCACGCGCTTCACCGGCGCTGGACGCTCCACCCTGTTGTCTATCAGCGCTGGATTTACACCCAGACGAGGCTCTATCTTCTTCGTGGGCGACCTCCCATCAGGATCTGGGAAGCTTCTGTCAATTATCGCGCTATTCAAGCCAATCCGTGGTCCTTCGTCCTTCCTGTCGTCTATTAGCGCTGGATTTACACCTAGACGAGGCTCTATCCTCATCCCAAGAGTCCTCTTCCCAGCTATCCTGTTCACTCCAGGATCTGGCAAGCTTCTGTCGATCACGGCGCTGTCTAAGCTGAACCTTAGTCCATCACCCACCTTATTGTCTATCAGTGCTGGGTTCAAACCCTTCCGGGGGAGTTCTATCCTCCTCCCAAGCGACTTCTTCCCTCCATTATCCGTCAATCCGATTCCCTGTCCTTGATCCGGAGGCTCCACCCTGCCCTCTATCCTACCTTTCCCTCTAGAATCTGTAGCCACCCTCTTCCCTCTAGGATCTGGCAAGCTTTCGTCGATTATTTTCGTTAATTGGTCGAAACTGACCGTCGGTCTCTTCCCAGATTGTCCCACCGGAGAATCTTCGCTGAGAACATCGTTCCGCCTTGCAAGGTTCATCCAGTCCCGCAGTTGGGTGACCCTCAGCCGCTGATTCCGGCCATCGTCAGCCTCCCAGTTCTCCTTGAGGATGTCTAGCAGCCTCGTGGGCCTATCCTCCTCCACCTCCTCCTCTTGAAGCTGCCTCCTCCTGACCTGCACCCTAAATTTCGGGACGGCCACGCGAGGTGGCTCCTCCTCGTTGTACCGGCGTCGGTTCAGGAACTTCGCGTGCAGGCTCAGCAGGTTATCCGGGCTGGTCTTGAGCCGCGTCTTCTGCTGCGACGGCGACAGGCAGACTAGTAGTCTGGGCTCTCTCAACGTGGACAGACCTATCCAGCTCTCTGGATGGAATTTATCCATCACAGGATTCCTCCGCTCTGGAACAGCAGGTGTCCACTGGTCGGCTGGCAATATGGTAGACATCTCCGGTGAATACAGGGTCCGTAAGATGTCGAACTTCGGGCCACTTATCTCGTTAATCACCTGCAGGCCGTACGGCATCGACAACAGCTTTCTTACCGACAAACTGACCAGGGAGTCCGGTGAATTCTCCAGGACGTGGTACAGGTCCTTCGGATTTAAAGGATTTCCATTCAACGAGGACGAAAGCTTTCCTATAGAGAGGTTCGTCAGTAATTCTGGCGAGGGACTCTCCTCTAATGGAACGTAATATAGATCTTCTACAGGGGAGTAAGGTATCGGTCCAGGGGATGTGGGAAAGTCCTCGGATTTGAGTGGGGAGAGCTTGCCCCTCAATGTGGAGGCGGCCGAGGAGTCCTTGCCCTTCAAAGTGAACGTATCCGAGTCCTCAACCTCCAGAGAAGAGACTTTGCCCTCAAAAGAGGGTTCCGGTCCCGGGGACGTGTGTGAGTCCCCAGTTCTGATCGGGGAAACCTGCTCCCTCAAAATCGAGGAATTCAACTCATCAGCTTCCAGAGATGAAGAGAGCTTGCCCCCCAAAGAGGACGAATTCAAATCCTCACTCTCCACAAGCTTGTCCTTAGATGTGGTCTTAAGAAAAGAGGATGGTATGGGTCCAGGGGACAAATTCAACTCCTCAGCCACCCCCGAGGAAAGCTTGCCCCTCAAACTGGACTCAACAGAGCAGGTTATTTGTCCAGGAGACAAATTCAACTCCTCGTTCCTTAGCGAGGAGAGTTTGTCCCTCAATATGGACGCATCCCCCAGAATAGCGCCCTTCCTGTCCTCCTCAGCGAGAATCTCGCGAATATCCGCCTGCCAAGCGTTGTTGGGGTTGCTCCTGACCGTGCTGAGGGACGTCGCGCTACTGGACGACTCCCGACCCTCGATTTTCTCCGGGTCGCACTGCTCTCCACTTCCTCCTTCAGCTTCTTCCTCGTCACTGTTCACACTTTGCGACATCTCGACCATCGCTGGTCGAACTGTGGTCGACGACTCGATCGACCGCCATCCTCCGCGCGTTATTTCAGGACCTGTCCGACTGCCAAGTCTCGCCGCACGCTCGCACAACGCGGCGATGCTGTCATTATTCCGCGTGTCACCATCGCGGTCCCTTAGATCGTCGATGATCTCGCGGAGATCGACGGAGAGCGTGGATGTCGTGTCTACGATGCTGAGGACCTTGAGGATATTCTTGACGCTCGCGTCGGTGTGAACTCCTTCCATCATGCCGAGAGGATCGTCCACTGCCAGAGTCGATCTTGGCAACGGAGGGCGAACGGGGTGAGAGAGAGTTGCTAAAGATTGTTGTGGAATTGGTTTCCGGGAAATTAGGGGATTGTCCACAAGGCTGGAGGACCTCCTCGGCGGAGGCGGGGGACCTAGCTCCTCGGAAAACAACTTTGTGGGACCTAGGTCTTCAGAAAACGGCTTTATGGGACCTAGTCCCATCTCAGTCAACTCTTTTGTGACACCTAGATCCTCAGAAAGCTCCTTTGTGGGATCTAGTTGCTCGGAGAACTCATTTGCGCGACCTAGCCCCTTCTCAGAAAACTCTTTTGTGAGACCTAGATCCTCAGAAAACTTCTTTGTGGAACCTAGCTCCTCAGATAACTCCTTTATGTGGCCTACCTCTTCGGAAAACTCCTTTGTGGACTCCAGCAATAGAGTCTCCGATGTAAATAACGACTCTACTTGCTGCAATTCAGATTCTGGTCCTGTTAACTTCTCTTCCAACTTGTTCAAATCCTCGCATATCATGTTTGCCTTCCCTCCATCAACATTCAACTCTTCAGCAACCTGGTCCACGTCCTCCTTCGACTCTGGTTGCTCCATCATCACCTCCTCGGACTTCCTCACGTCCACACTATTAGAATCCTTCAATTTCTGATCCACTTCGTGACCTTGCAAATCTTGAAAAACCTTCTCAACCGACTCCAAGCTGTTCCTATTCTCTTTCAACTCTGATTGTCCCATCAACTCCTCTTCTTTCTCATTCAACTTCACATCTAACACACCTTCCTTAAATTCCTCCTCCTCTTGTTGAAGAGCAGTTCCCTGAACTTCCTCAACAATTCTCTGATCCAATTCGTCTGTATCCACATCCACAACATTAATCGTCACCCTCTGCCCTCTCCACCGACTTTCTCCATCAATTTTTAACTCTTCATCGTCCTCCTCCACCCCACCCAATCTCTTCGTCCCTCTCTTTTCCCTCCGATACTTTCCAATCTCCTCATTAATAAAGTCCCTGATGTGCTGCTCCTCGTCCTCTGACAGTCTCTCCACCTCCTCCTGTATGCAATCCAGAAACCTCCTCTTCTCCTCCCACAACTCATAACCCCCACGTTTTCTCATCCTCTTCGAACTCGGTAACGTCCTCTCCTCTACTGTCTTCTTCTCTTCAGGGTACACAGGCAGCTTCAGGTTCTCTATGAAGCTCCGCAGCTTCCTCTCCACGTCCTTCGGCATCACACTGTCCCAAACACAGCCTCGGATGTCCTCTGAACGTCCTTGGACGTCCTCTGAACGTCCTTGGACGTCTTCTGAACGTCCTTGGACGTCCTCTGAACGTCCTTGGACGTCCTCTAAAACGATATGTGTATCCTCTAAATTTGGTGCGTCCTCTAAGTCCTTTTGAACACTCTCTAAATCATTTTGTACGTCCTCTAAATCATTTTGGACATCCTCTAAATCATTTTGGACATCCTCTAAATCATTTTGGACGTCCTCTAAATCATTTTGGACATCCTCTAAATCATTTTTGACATCCTCTACATCATTTTCCGCCTCCACAATCACAGGCCTGACGCAATCCGTGGACGCGGAGACGTCACAGTCGCTGACGTCGCGGATCTGCAACCTCTGCTTCCTCTTCGGGGTCGGGAAGGACTCCACCGGCTCAGAAACTGTTACAGAATTCTTGCTACCAATTTCCAGGATCCCAACACCGGGGATGTGGTCGATCGTCGCTGCTAGAGGCGATGTGCTGATCATTTTCACCTCAAACACCTTCAAGTCCGGCTTCAACGTCAGCTTCTGGATCCTTTTCCGATCTTCTTTCAACCTTGTAGACGGTGCTTCTTCTTTACTCGTTGTTTGCTCTTTGTTCGTTGTTTTTTCTAGGTTTGTTGCTCTTTCGAACCAGTGATTCGTTGTTTCTTGATTTTTGTTCGTTGCTTTTCCTAGGTTTGTTG
>CM052337.1:23841526-23869640 GCA_028455595.1 Lasioglossum vierecki
CCATGTAACTCTTTAAAAATTAAATATATGTTGCAAGGCAATATACAATACTATAGTAGCAAGGCTATCCTTAAAACGTTAAAAATTAAGTTTCAAGACGGAACACTCGTTCCGGTACAATAATACCGGTACACTCCCGCCAATATAACTGCCTCATGGCATCAGGGCTCTGTCCGTTCTGCTGCGTCATTGTAGATACGCTACTGTTTTAGCCGCACATACGCGAAAAATTGCTGGCTCAATCGTAATACTGTTCCCATAAGCCAGCCGTACAGCAGTCGAAACACGTAGAAGGCACTTTCGATGCCACCGCCCCCAACGATCGCCAATGTATTAAAGGAAATAGCGCCAGTGCCTACCAGTGATAGTATTGTTGGCGCTTTTCGCGCGCATGCGCGAGTTTTGTCAGGGACGTGTCTACGTCTGAAATTTGTGGGGAGCTATTGAGGCGAAAGTAGTGAGAGACTATCCGGCTATACCCTTTTGCGAAATTAACGGGGCGTCCAAGTTACCCGATCTTCGTACTTCACTGAGGCCGTCTGAGGCTAAAATCGTCGCGCATGCTCGCGAAAAGCGCCAACAATACCATCACTGGTGCCTATACCTATGCCTGCGCGTGGCGAAGTAGGGCAAAGCGTTGAACTTCACGAGTGATCGCGGGGTGGAGGGAAGCACATAGTTCAATGCTCGATCGTTGGTGGCGCCAATTTTTTGACCTCTAATTTTTCTTGGCATGTCCTATCCATACTATACAATATATATCAGTGCTTCCAGTACGACAGTTTGATCGGCATTGTTCCGTAGGACCGGAAACTGAAGCCATTAACGCTCGTAGCGACTTTTCGCAGAACTAAAAAACACGGGAAACATTTTGGCACCAAAATCGGGATGAAATTTGAATCGTTAAAATGAAAGAGAGAGGAACTCATTTGCACAGCTAATAGATACCAAACGAAAACACTTCATATGAAGGTAGACCAAGTTCCCCAGCCCATCCACTTTAGTGATATGAAGGATGGACAAAGTTCCTATGACCTATCAAAGTTGTGATATGATGGATGGGTCAAGTTCCTCTTGTCTATAAGGCCTGTGATATCGGGAAGGATCAATTGCCAGAGGCCAATGATTGTTGCACTTACCTAATTCAAACTTTACAACCTAGGAAACTTGGCGTCTACGCTGGCACTAGTATTCTGACTTGCATGAGAAAAAAGCTTATATCCGAATTCCCAATTGCTCAAGTGAAAATCTTACGATTTTTTGTAAATTAAATAAGACAAAGCACAATCGCGTCATAAACCAAACAGAAACTGTAAAAGTATGACTAAAATAACAAATAATTTGCAACCAAATAAATGCAGCAGTACTTTTTTAATTAATGGAATGAATTACGCATTACATAGTAAAGTTAAAAATATACAGAATTCTCAAAATGGTTTGAAATTAAATACACTTTGTAACGAGATAACAGATTGTTCACCTAATCCTAGTATATCAAACAATTTAATGAAGTCATTAAACGAGCGAAGCCAGAAATTAAATAATTATAATTTTAACAATTTGTTAGATCAAAATGATTTCAAGGAATTATTTTTTTATGAATGTTTTTAATTCCGAAGAAACCAAATCGAAAGACACAGATACATGTGACATTGAATTGACTAAAATTAATGAAGATATGAATATTAATTTTGAAAATGATAATTTAAATGAAAATAATGTACAAAGAAATGAACAGAATAATCGTGAGAATGCTTCAGAGATTAGTACTGAAGAACATAATGAGCATGCACTTGGTAATCCGGATATATGTATAGACTCTATCCGGGTTTGGTAGTGAAATTCGCCCCCGGCGGTATTTTAGTGGAACTTGTGCCATTCGATAGCCTATCCAAAAAGACCCATCTCTGCCAAGTTTTAACCCCCTATCTCATCTGTAAGGGTAGTTATTGATGAAAAACGAAAAATCAGTTTTTCGCCCATTTTCCCCATTTATTGACAATTTAAAATTCTGAAAAAAATATGACACATTTCGGATACTAAGCTTCATATTCGGTATCATTTTCAGACTTTTTTGTTGCAAACTATGGTTGTAAAAAATGAAAAACACGAAAAAATGCAGATTTCATATAAAAGTAGGTCTCGTACCACTTCAGAATTAATTTAGCAATGAGATATTATCAAAAGTATTATGCTCAATTTTTTCAGATTTTTGTGAGTGGTGCAAAAATGTTGAAAAAAAATTAAAACCACTTTTTTCGGCATTTTTCCTAAGTTACACTTATTTTTTCTGAATCCAAATAATATATAATATATTATTAAACATTCTTATGTTCAGAGAAACATCTTCCAGCCTTTAAAACTTGCTTAATACAAAAAAAACAATGTTATACAGATTATGTTTCAATATTTCGAAAGTATTTCGAGTGGTCTCCGACTGGGAAACCGCTGAAGACTTTCTGGACTATGTACATATCCCGGTCAGGTCAATTTTTTTTCTAAGTCAATCAGATGTTTTTTCGCTTCCTAACCATATGATAATTGTTAAACCATTGTAAAAACATTTTTAACTATGTTAAGACTATTTTATAAAATAGTTTAAAAAGAATTCTAAAATACTTTTTCGAAAAAGTATTGTTGGTGACCAATTCATCAATTGGTGGTGGTGCCAATATGGCTAAAAAGCGCTTAACACTGGTACGAGATATACTACTCAGCAGCTTAGAGGTGGCGAGAGGTCGCGATGAACTTGGGTCGCGCGATGATTATTTAATTGTAATTGTACTTGATGTGTATGTATAATATATATTGTATAATTATATTAATAATTATATAATTAAGATTAATTTGATAATTATATATTGAAGATTAATTACATAATTATATATTCAAGATTCATTAAATAAATGATTATACAATTAATACAATTGTTTATATAATTAATACAATTTATCACACAATTAATTAATACAAGTGTTATAAATTAATTAATACAATTAATTAATCATGATATTAATACAATTAAGTAACCATAATATTAATACAATTAAATAATTTAGACTAATTATATAATTAAGATTAGTTTCTGATAATTGTATATTTAAGACTAATTATATAATTGATTATACAATTAGTTATTTATTTGATTATATAATTAATTACATATTTGACTACATAATTAATTATATATTTGACTATATAATTAACCACTATCCACTAATATAAAACATAGTATTTTTGCGAATATCTCGTATAGACTAAAATCTGTAGCTTGAAAAAGAGCGAAACAAGATTTTTACGCAACACTTTGCAAGTTCCGAAATATTTTTCATTCAGATTTTCTCACCGTGTACTTTCGCTGACCGGATGTTCGGAACTTCAACATGCTGGAATGTTTCTTGACGAAGACTCTCAAACTTGATATTTTATTTCTAATGATTAATGGAAATCGCTGAAGCTAGTAGAATTCCTGCTGAATTGATTTACCAACTGAGATCGATGGTAATGAAGAACTCTGAGATGCGTGGAAAAATATGGAACTACAGCAACAAGTTACATCGACGTTATCGACGAACGTAGTATAATTATTTTTAATAGAATTTATTTATTGAGCATTTATTGACAAGAATTTATCGGGATTTTCGTTTATAGCACCTTAAGCGTTGTTCGAAATAATTAATTTAACTCCGTAAAATCGTTTTACTCGGATATCTTCTAACCTATTTGTCGTATCGAATAATTTGTGAAAGAAAATATGTAGATCCATTCAGACAAGGAACTAAAAACCGTTATGATATCGGTTCCGGTTCCGAAACAGTTATGAAGAACCAAAATGATGTTAAAATCTGCTACGAGAATATCGGTTCTGGCTTATATCAGTTACGGTTACGGTTCTGGAGAACCGAAATTACTTCGGTTCTGGATTTCGGTTCTGTCATGCTGTAAAAACTGGAACTGTCTGGAACCGATATCATAACAGTTTTGTATTCTGTATTGGGTTCGGCCGTTCGGCCTTATATATTTATTATTTAAGTAGTTCTTTTTGGCAACTATAATTTAAACAATTTTTAAATAAGTCTTTTTATAATTTGTTTATTTCAGTAATTTAATGTTAAAATATTTGTTTAAACAAATAAATGTTTACAATGTATAGAAGTTTGTTTCTATATTCCTTATTTGAATACGTATACAGTGTTTAAACAATTATTTAAAGGAATAAATTTTTGTGTTCATTATATTTCACACAATTGTTGCTAGCCCATTGTGGCAGTTTTTAAAAATATCTCGATAAATAAAGGCAAATGTCGATATATTTACAGAGAATTGTTATTCAAAATGTTGATTTCTACTAAAAAATTGTTGAAGTCGATGAAATGGTGGGGATATCGATAATGACCGAAGAAACGAAATTGATAAGAAGGAATATTGGGGAAAGGATAGTAGAAAACTATTGAGATGTGCGTGTGTGTTTTAATTTTTCATTTATTTAAATTAAGTCTTAAACACAATATGTCGTCTGTAATTGGGGATTTCATGTTTGGTCTGTAGTTATTTAAAATGTATTTTATTTTATATTGAATTTTGCCTATACGTGCACCTCTGTGGCGTGCATATTTCATTTGTTTTTCGCTTTTCTTTCCTCGCTCGCGATCGTCTTTCGTATTAGTAGCATTGTAGAAGCTAAAAACTAAACAACTACACTGAAGAGTCGTGTCGTTTTAGCAGGAATTTTTATGGATCCTCGATATCACGTAATTTTAACCGATCCACAAATTGATATCGTAAAAACTTGCCTTTTGAAAACATTCAGAAGGATCAAAATATGACAAAAAAGTCAGTACACTAGTCACTGAAAACATTCAAGTGGTAGAAGAAACTAATGTAGATGAGGATGAATTGAAAAATTATTGAAATGTGCAGAAGCTAAGCGTACACAATGCAGACCTGGAATTAATTTATTCAAAACTATTGAGACTGAATTAGAGGAGTACTTAAAAGAACCACGAGAAAAGATACAACCCCCCCCCCCCCCCCCCCCAGTTACATGAATTGTCTAGGGTAATTTTGGTAGTTCCAGCTACACAAGTGAGCGTGGAACGACTGTTCTCAGGATTGAAATTCATTTTAACTAACTATAGAACAAACATGAAATCCCCAATTACAGACGACATATTGTGTATAAGACTTAGTTTAAATAAATGAAAAATTAAAACACACACACATCTCAATAGTTTTCTAATATCCTTTCCCCAATATTCCTTCTTATCAATTTCGTTTCTTCGGTCATTATCGATATCCCCACCATTTCATCGACTTCAACAATTTTTTAGTAGAAATCAACATTTTGAATAACAATTCTCTGTAAATATATCGACATTTGCCTTTATTTATCGAGATATTTTTAAAAACTGCCACAATGGGCTAGCAACAATTGTGTGTAATATAAAGAACACAAAAATTTATTCCTTTAAATAATTGTTTAAACACTGTATACGTATTCAAATAAGGAATATAGAAACAAACTTCTATACATTGTAAACATTTATTTGTTTAAACAAATATTTTAACATTAAATTACTGAAATAATAATTCAAATAATGAATATAGAAACAAATTATAAAAAAAGACTTACTTAAAAATTGTTTAAATTATAGGTGCCAAAAAGAACTACTTAAATAATAAATATATAAGGCCGAACGGCCGAGTTATTTTCATAACTGTTTCAGTCTCTGATTCAGACTGGATAAATAATTTAATAACTAAATAATAGCTTTTTTCGAATATCTTCAAAATTATTTACCGTATCGAAAAATATATCAGACGAAAACTGTAGATGTGGTCAGACTGCGTCTTTTATGTCGTACTTTTTCTCGTTAAACGAACGGTTTTCGAGAAAATTCAGAAAAACTTCGGACCAAATGAATGAAATATTGAAATAAATAATTTAATGACCATATAATAGTTTTTTCGAATTACTTCGAAACTATTTACCGTATCGAAAAATGTGTTGGGTAAAAATTGTAGATTTAGTCAGACTGCGTCTTTTATGTTGCATTACTTTTTCTCGTAAAACGAACAATTTGTGAAAAAATTGAGAAAAATATCAGTGACGTACCACTTGCGGGTCGGCCGGGCGAGATAACTAACATTTTCCTCAATTTTCTCGGAAATCGTTTGTTCTACGAGAGAAAGTGATACAATATAAAAGACGCAGTCTATCTGGACTAACATTTTTTGTATGACATATTTTTCGACGCGGTAAATACTTTCAAAGATATTTAAGAAAAGCAATTTTACAAATTTTACTATCATCAAAGCGACCCGCCGCTAACATGTTTCTCAATTTTTCTCAAAAACTATTAGTTCTACAAAAGAAAGCGATACGACATAAAAGACGCGGGCTGTCCGGATCTACAACTTTCGTTCAACACATTTTTCAACTAGATAAATACTTTCAAAGATATTCAACAAAAACAATATTAGAAATTTCACGATCATAAAAGTGACACATCATTGAAATATTTTCCAATTTTTCTCGAAAGCTGTTCGTTCTACGAAACAAAACAAATAGATGTAAAAGACGCGGACTATCCAGATCTATAACTTTTGTCTAATACATTTTTTGATATAGCCAATAATTTATAAGATATTCGAGAAAATCGATTTTATCAGCATTAAGTTCATTATTTCAATGTTTAATTGACTTTGTCTGACTTCTTTTCAAGTTTACTTAAAAACCTTTGTTCTATGAGAAAAAGTAATAGAACATAAAAGACACAGTCTGTCCACATCTACAACTTTCGTTGCACACATTTTTCAACAGGACGAATAATTCAGAAGATAATCAAGAAAAACAATTTATAATTATTTAGAACAACCCCGAACCCTATTTATTATTTGAACGGAGTCAATTTTATTAAAGAAACGCGGTTCGAGACGATCGAAACTTCAGTTTCGACGTCTTCGAATACCCCAATAATTAATTGCTCCCCTCCGTCGACGTGTACGAGTGTCTCGAGAGGTTAAACGGGATCAGTAGCGCGTAGCTGGTACACTTGCAGTTAATTACACAAAGCCCTATCCAATTGTACGATTCGTCGATCTCACCCTGAGTTAATTCAATTTAGACGAGACGAGAGTATCAGCCCGGCCACAGGGTATGTACATTGTCCACTGTCTAACTAGCAACTCAAGCCATTGGTACATGTCCATCGAGAGTACCGTAGAAACGCCCACCCACATTATCGGAGATGATACCAGAGGAAAAAACGTGGTAAAATAAAATTTGATGAGAAACAGATGTCTGTTGGATTTTATCAATTATTGACGCGACTGTCAGAATAGCTGCAACGAACAGCTTTACTCGTTTAACCAAACCTTTTTCAGTTTACCTGAATCAGATAAGAGCTTACGAAAAGACCTAGTTTCCCATACTGCTTCACGAAATTCAATTCAATTCCATAGTTTAGAAACGTACTTCGCAACGTACTCGATACTGTTTTTTTTTCGTAGCGTCGCTAGAGTGACCTTCGACTGACGAGCTTCAGGAAAACGTAGTTCGTTTTAAAATAGCCATTTGCTGGTCGCGTCTCAAGTTTCGCGGAAATTCTGACGGAAGCCGGCGCGCCACGCGCCGGCATTCCTTACGATTCAAATTCAAATTCGCACTCTTCTTTGAGAGTCGAATACGTATTTTTCAATTTAACAATTCCATAATTTCATAATTTTACAACTCTGCATCTTTGAGATTATAAGCTTTTATAATTTTAAAACTTTGTAGCTTTACAACGTTAGCATTTTCAAATTTTACCATTTTACAACTTTTCGTCTTTGCAACCTTAGAATGTTAAAACTTTGCAACTTTGCAATCTTGGAATTATTAACTTTTACAATTTTAAAACGGCAACTTTTCAACCTTAGAATTTTAAAATTTTAGAATTTCACAACTCTGCAACCGTAGAATTTTACAATTTTACAATTTTACAATTGTAAGACTTTGGAGTTTAAAGTTGTAAAATCGCAACACTTTGGAATACGTATTCGCCGAAACACGTGTATAGGGTCGAAGAACAAGAAGAGAGGCAGTCACCTACCAGCAGCAACGATTAATTTCCGTTCGTTGAAACGATGGCGTAACACTATGTAAGAATGTACATACTACACTGGTTACACCGTTCACTAACCTAACTATTTCATAAAAAAAACATTATTCCATTCACAACATCCTTTACTTTTTTTCTCTTTTTTCTTTGTGTTTACTCAATTAAAAATGATTCGTGAGTGATCAACGACAACGAGTCGGTTGATGTCGATAGCGTCGAGACGGTTAGTTCACTGCGCGCGTCCGGTTTGTCGCGAGCCACCGGCCAGCACCTAGGACAATATTAGAATCGCCGATTTGTAAGCGTATCTCTCTCTCTCTCGCTGGCTCTCTCTCTCCCTCTCTCTCTTCATCTCTGTCTTTATCAGCATTCTGACGTGTTTCGTCACGTTTGTCCCTGTTCCTCCTCTTTTTACCCTATTTTCGGAGTTAATTTACGGTTAATTTTGAACCGCCTTGTTATACATTGTACTTGGCTCGTTACAGAGTTCGCTCAGGTCCACGACCTTGATCATAATGTCGTTTTTCTCGAATATCTTCGAAACAATTCACCGCATCGAAAAATATGTCAGACAAAAGTTGTAGATGAGCACATTCTGCGACTTTTGTGTCGTACCGCTTTTCCTCCTAAAACTAACGATTTCCGAGAAAATTGAGAAGAACTTCGGACGAAATTGAAATAATGAATTTTTTGTTCGGAAAATCATTTTCTCGAGGGTCACTGAATATGTTGCTCAGAGACTGGTATGGGACCAACGCTATAGATCTGGACATTCTGCGTCTTTTATGTCACATCACTTTCCCTCGTATAACAAATAGTTTTCGAGAAAATTGAGAAAATGTTAATGGAAAATAGGAAAATCGTTTTTCTGGTATAACAAATAGTTTTCGAGAAAATTGAGAAAATGTTAATGGAAAATAGGAAAATCGTTTTTCTGGAATATCTTCGAAACTATCCACCGCATTGAAAAATGTGTCGAACAAAATCTGTAGATCTTTAAATTCTGCATCTTTTATGTTGTATCACTTTCCCTCGTATAACAAATGGTTTTCGAGAAAATTGAGAAAATGTTTTATATTGAATGAATATTTTTATATTTATTAGTTATAGGAGTTTGTGAAAGTGTAATTGAAATTTCATTAATAATTAGAATAGTTCATAATTATGGAATTCAAAATATTAAAATTTTTTAAATTTAAAATGATGGTAGAAATTTTTAAAATATTATTTATATATTTTATTTTATTTTATTTATGAATTTTAATATATTGAGAGTGTTAAAAAATTTATTAGATGTTTATTAATATTAATTTCAGTTAAATTATTTTTAAAATATTATTTTATTGTAAATTTAAAGAGGGTCGACCGGTCAAGATAAGAGACGCGTCACTGACATTTTCCTCAATTTTGCCAAAAACCGTTTGTCTTATGAGAAAAAGTGATACGACGAAAAGGATGCAGCCGGTCCAGATCTACAGATTTCGTCTGACACATTTTTTTCATGCTATAAATAGTTTAGAAGATAATCCAGAAAAACAATTTGGTGCGAGACAAGTGAAGCGTCGCTGACGTTTTCCTCAATTTCCTCGAAAAAAAACCGCTTGTTTTTTACGATAAGTGATACGACATAAAAGATGTAGAATGTTGAGATATACAGGTTTCATCGGTCACATTTTCATGCGATAAACAATTTCATAGATATTCGAAAAAAATGATTTTGCGAATATTAAAGTCATCATTTCAATACGTAATTCATTTGGTGTGAAGGTTTCCTTGATTGTCTCGAAAACCGTCCGTTCCACGAAAAACAGTTATACCACATAAAGGACACAGAATGTGCAGATCTACACATTTTTCGATACGAGATATTCGAGGAAAATGATTTTATCAGCATGAATTCATTATTTCAATGTTTAATCCACTTAGTCCAATGTTTCTCTCAAGTTTTCTCAAAAACCGTTTGTTCTACGAGAAAAAGTAATAAAACATAAAAGACGCAGCCCGTTCGGATCTACAACTTTCGTTGGACACATTTTTCGATACGACGAATGGTTGAGAAGATATTTCATAAGGAATAACCATACCTTAAGGTACGAACCTTGTTGCGATACGTGTAGGGCAGGCAAGCCCATTGAGCATAACTCGTGTGAACCATCTCGAAGAATCTCCTTCTATCCAAATCCCTCTCAGCTTCAACTTCATTCACACAACTCCTTCACACGTTGCGTCAACTTCTTCATCCTCAACACCACTTTAAAACCACAAAACTGAGAAATCGGGAAGAGAAACGTCGAAGAAAACGAAAACAACGTTCAGTAACAGTGACGGTGTTCGATAATTGCACTTGATCGCACTCACAGATTTGATATCTCGACTTATCTCTACGCGGAGGTCGATTACCAAATTGATAAGGATTTGTTCACGATTCCTGGATGAATCACTTGCGTTCTGGTGAATCAGTTGCGTCGTTCCGCCGAGAGGACATTTCAGAATTCGTTAGTCCACCGGGTAGGTCGAGGGAAACACGTGCACATTCAAGGCGTAGCTCTATTGACACTCGCCGCACGAAACGATTGTACTCGAGAGCCAGCGATCGCTGCCACTGAGCCAACTCTTCGGGAACCTCGACAACCGCTTATTGAAGGATTGCGAGACCCTCAGGCCCGTACTAACTATCGCCGACATTGCCGTGCCGCGCAGTGGGGTATTTGCCCGATTTCAGCGGTGAAATATTCAATTTTTTAAATTTTACATAAATTCTAAAATTTTTGTGGCTTCAATCAGTTGAATGTCTGAGGAACAATCTCCCATTACATTTTCCCATTTATGTTTTACCTTATTTACATACACTAACAGATCTTTGTTTTATAGAAGCTTTTTTTAGCTAAATATAGGATATAGTTTTAAGAGAAATTCACTTTTGTACTATACACATTTTTGTAATTATTAATATTTAAAGCTAACCAACCATGGTTGAGTCACTTTCTTGATGATTCTAAGACTTTGTTAATGATTTTGTTATACTTCCGGGTGAGTCTCGGTGTTCATATCTGTGCCATTGTATTCTTTGAAGTTTTCTGATTAAGATCTAAGAAAAATTGGACCTGACTACGTCTGACTCCGTGTTTTATAGCTAATTTACAAGAAAATGGCCATCTCGCGCACGCGAAAATGCGGCATTTCTCACATCCTGCATGTTTGCATTCACTATAACTACGTATTAACTTAAGTAAATACTAAATAATAATAATAATAAACATACAATATACACTAAAATAAGAAAACAGTACACTCATAAAATTTAAATAATATACAAGGTGAGTCCATGAAAGTGTAACCAACGTATATCTCGGAAATGAAGCATTTTTCACAAAAAAAAGTTGCATGGTTTCAAGGGGAACATAAAATGGTATCATTGATTTGACCTTGGATAGACATTTGAAAGTCACGTGAAGGTCATCTTCAATTTCTTAGACATGTAGAACTTCCTATTGGAAAATGCATACTTTTCACCATGGCAGTATATTTAAAACACAGCATTCTTTATAATAAGTATTTTAAAAAGATATTTTAAATGTAAATGATGATACTTTTCAATAGTTACATAAAATAGACGAATAACATAAAAAATATTGATTAGTCTTTGTAATAACTATTCTAAAGAGATATTTTAATTTTAAATGATTATACTTGTCAAAAGTGGATATAAAATAGACGAATAACGTTAAAACGATATACAATACAAAAAGTAGAAATTTCAAGCTTTAAAATGGTCCTTCTTCATCAAATTTGGATAAATTTTAGAAAAGTTACAGCAATTTCAATATTGAACTAATTAGTTTGAACTAGCTGTGGTCGCTGAAATCGGACAAATACCGCACTGTGCGCCGTTACTTCCTACCACTTTCTTCTTTCAAACCATTCGCATCGGAACGATCTCACACTCTTTCACCCAATTTTCCGTCAATCCCCGACACTGTTCTACCACTTTTCCCCTCGTTTCTCTTGTACCGTTCAACTGACAATTCTGGAAAAATTCTGGAATATTGTGGATATTGTAACGCATGTCTATGAATTTTTTCAGAATTTTTAGATTCGAAAACCAAATTTCCAAAAATGAAACAAGTTTTGATTTGATTGGGGATATAACTAAAA
This sequence comes from Lasioglossum vierecki, assembly GCA_028455595.1. Lineage (NCBI taxonomy): Eukaryota > Metazoa > Arthropoda > Insecta > Hymenoptera > Halictidae > Lasioglossum > Lasioglossum vierecki. The sequence goes on from CM052337.1 coordinate 23,853,784, forward strand.
TCGACTTTTTCCTAATTTCTCTTATATTGTTCAATTGACAATTCTGGAAAAATTCAAGAATATTGCAGCCATTATATTGAACATTTGTGAATTTTTTCAGAATTTTTTGATTGGAAACCCAGTCTTAAAAAATAAAACAAATTTTGATTCGTTTGGGGTGACGAAGAAAATCAGGTTCTTCCTTACTTTCTCTTAAACTATTCGATTGACAATTTTGACATAAATCAAGCATATTTCAACTATTAAGATGCACATCTACGATTTTCTTCATAATTTTCGGCATCGAAATCGAATTTTAAAAAATTCCAAAAGCATAAAACTGTGATAAGAATCCTAACCTCGCTATTTGAGTTACACTATATTCTTTATTTCTTCAGTTCTGCTAAATAAAAAGTTACGTAAAAATTCATAAATATTCTACCTGGTGGCATGCACAACAGTGAATTATTTCCGAATTTTCGGTGGCACGGTTGATTTTGAAAAAAATTTCTGAATCATAAAATTGTGTTGTTCCATTAGGCTGATCCCATGATAAATGCGGGGCGTTTTACGAGCATCGCACAGTGGGCCCAAACGCCAATCTAGCTGATAAAAAGTCGTATTTTCAATCACATACTATTACTTCCTTTTTTGTTTGTTTCCATTCTTAAATGTCTGTAGATCTTCAAATTATATTCTGTTTTGCTCTGAAGATGTTTTATATAGGGTAATATTTACGCAAAAATTTTCCAAATATCCGTGTTCGAAGGTAGTCAATTTTTACTTCATGCATTTCAATTTTTCGAAAGAAAGTAACCAAATTCACGCTTATTCGTTGAATCTTCTGTTTGATTTTGCAGTGTAGACTCTGTTCTTTAATTCTTATAAAAATCAGCTGCCACTATTTGCAACTAATTGTTTAATGTAACTTTAAAGTTTCTGAACAGTTTGCGGAGGTTTTTATTTTAGTGTCGGTTTCAGTTTATTGCATGACTAAAAACGCTAGTAACTTTAATTTCCGCGGAAATGCTTCTTCTCTTTAAAATTACATTGATGTAAATACTATAAAAAGTTAAAAAAAAATTTTATGATCCAAATTACCATAAATTTAAAGAGTGAAGTCTCCTGGTTACAACGACTCCGTACAAGTTGCAATAGGAAGCTGCGTCTGATCACTATGATTTTTTATCAGCTAGATTGGCGTTTGGGTCCACTGTGCGTCAGTTCCGGGGTCCGGGGTCCGGGGTCCAAGGTACAGGGTAAAGGGTAAAGGGTACAGGGTACAGGGTACAGGGTACAGAGTAGGATACAGGGTACAGGGTCCAGGGTCCAGGCACGAGCGGCCCTGAACGCCGACTCGGTTTACAACGTTAAATAGTCGTGTGTTTTCTACGGTTTGCGTTATGCGGGCGTAAGCGTGTGTTCCGTTCTAAAGGGGCGAAGAACCGAACTGTACCGAAGGGGAGAAGGCACACACGAGTCTGCTGCTGGCTCTCGCACATGAGTCACCAACTTACCGAATGACCAATGAACTCAACGGAGCCCCTCCTTACATTCGGAATGCAGATAGAGAGTTTAAACTATGCATAAATATGCCGCAACAAAAACAACCGACGTGTTTTCGCAGAGAGTCTTACCGATACGCGATGACAACCCATTTTAATTCCCCGATGTGAGACACACTGGTAGATACACAGTGTTATATAATACCAATTATTTTCATATCAAATACAAATTCTTTTAATATTAAATAATAAATCGTTTAATATCAAATATTAATTCTTTTAATATCGAATACTAATTGCATTAATATCAAATATTAATTGTGTTAATATCGAATAATAATATGTGTTAATATCGAATAATAATACTAATTGTGCTAATATGGTATAATAATTGTGTTAACAACAAATATTAATTCTATTAATATCAAATACTAATTGTATTAATATCAGATACTAATTGTACTAACATTAAATATTAATTCCATCAATATCAAATAGTAATTGTGTATTAACATTAAATACTAATTATGTTAATATAAAATACTAATTGCATTAATATCAAATACTAATTGTATTAAAACAAATACCAGATCGTGTCAACATCAAATAACAATTTCGAGTCAGGAATAATAATAACTGTCCGTGTAAGAATTCCCAAACAAACTCGCCGAGAGAATTTGCGTTTGGTTATTTAACGTTTCTTTATCTTGTAATCAACATTCACGTAATTCTTCGGCGTATTCCCGAGAGTTCTTTAAACGATAACAACAAGCTTTACGAGTTTCCCTATCAATGTTCTCTCGCTGTGATCTTGAAAAACTCAACGGGACGTTGCACAGTGTTCGGAGGTAAAAGTGATCGAACGCGGCGCCTGCAGAGTGGCGACCCGCGCAGCAGAACTGCAGTCTGCACGGCCGGTTGCATATTGGTAGGCGTGACTGAACCAGTCCTACACTGAAGTACGGCAATGCAGTCGGAAAACCTCGGAAAACCTCGGAAAATTTCCTCCCTAACGAAAATAATATCCGACAGAACTCTCCGCGATGTTTGCTTCAATATTTCCAACATTTGAACTTCAATAATTCAATATTTGAACTTCGATAATTCAATATTTTCAATATTTGAACTTCGATAATTCATTATTTTCAATATTTTAACTTCGATAATTCAATATTTTCAACATTTGAACTTCGATAATTCAATGTTCTCAATATTTGAACTTCGGGAATGCCAAATTGGGAATCTATTGATAATATATGAACAACGAAGAACTATCGAGTACGTTGAATGTGTTGGTCCTCTGGAAGGGTTACAAACTTATTTTTATTGCAAGTACGACACGTATACCGTGCTTCATAACCGTAACAATGTCAACTAACGCGGGCTGAATAATAAGGACGACAATCTATGCTTCTGATTGAGGTCGTGCGGGCCACCATTGAATAAGCAATGCGAGCTAATAACGATCACTAAGCTCAATATCGCCAGGCCCCGTTACTAGAGGTGTGCTAGAACCCGAAATATCGAGTCGGGTCGGGAACACGAAATTTTTTCGGCATCGGGACGAGTACCCGAAAATTTTGAGATTCCCGAAAGAATCGGGATTCTCGAATTTGTCGGAAAAAAGATAACAATCTGTTGCGTTTTATTTTTTATATGCAATAAATTTTGTGCCAATTTACTTTCTTTTCTAGTACATATACTTATGTTTGGATGTGTATGCTTCAAATGGCGTAATAAACCAGTAGTATTTGCATACTTAGTTTTAAAATCATGGTGACAATGTGTACATTCCGCCTTTGTATCGTCTTTTTTTCCGAAAATATACCCAAACAGAGCTACTCTTTACTTTCTTCCTTTGCGTGATATCTACCTGCTACCGCAACTTCACTTCCGTTATTACTCGACATTTTTTAAAAGATTTTTAATCTGTATTAAATTCACGGAGATTTTGAAATATACGTCTGAGTTTCCCGAATTTCTCAGCGATCTGCTCAAGAGGCTGTTGACAACAGCGTACACAATGTCCAAGTACTAAGCACACAGTCACACATTCGTTTACATCAGGTCACACGATTCTTAGAATCCGTGTTTCCAATAACTTTAAGAAAATGGCAGAAGAAATTGAAAGAGAATGTTGTTCTTGATATTTTCAGAAACCCGACCCGACCCGACCCGACCCGACTCGACCTCTTCTCGACACGTCCCGACCATCCGGTTCCCGATATTTCAGGTCCTCGCACACCCCTACCCGTTACTCATATGTATACATATTACAATAATTAATACTTTTTATTGGATGATTTGAAAGAATTCGAGAACGTTAGTGTACTATATGCAAACATCTGAATTGCAATGTTCATCAATGTTCAGAATGGTAAAGTTCATCAATGTTCAAATTCAGAATGGTAAACTTCCTAGACCATAAACTTCACAATTGTAAAGTTCCTAAACCATCAAGTTCGGAATTGTAAAATTCCTAAACCATCAAGTTCAGAATTGTAACGTTCCTAAACTATCAAGTTCAGAATTGTAAAGTTCATCACTGTTCAAGTTCAGGATTGTAAAGTTCCTGAATGTTCAAGTTCCGAATGGTAAAGTTCATAACTATTTTAGTTCAAGCTGAACAGATCAAGTTCAATTATGTTTAAGTTCATGAATCTTCATGGGCAGAATTGTAAAGTTCATCAATGTACAAGTTGAAGTCGAACAGATTAAGTTCATTAACGTTACTGTTCAGAATTATAAAGTTCATCGATGTTCAAGTTCAAGTCGAAAAGATCAAGTTCAATAATGTTAATGTACAAAATTGTAACGTGCATTAATGTTCAAACTCAGAATTGTAAAGTTCATAATTGTACAAGTTCACAGTGGTAATGTTCATAAATGTTCAAGTTCAGAACGGTATAGTTAATAAGTGTTCAAATTCAAAAGTGTTTAAGTTAAACAATGTTCAATTACAAAAATGTTTAAATTACACAATGTTTAAGTTGAACTGTTTAAGTTAAACAACGTTCAAGCTGAAATGTTTAAGTTAAACAATGTTCAAGTTTACATTCCGCAGCTTCCTGCTTGTATTACTCGTGAAAAGCAAAGAAAAATAATGTTGAGATCTTGGTCAGAAGCAGATTATGCAGAAGGATACGCAATTTCCATTAATTTTATACTGACAGCTCTCCGGAAGCGAACATGCCAGCTACGCATTAATACTATGCAGCATCGGATGCACCATGTCCCCTCGACGATAATCATCGTCGACGCGACGAAGCCTAATTTTCCAATGTTTTCTGTTATGTACGTCGATGACGACGCAACGCGAATCAACTGAAATAGACGCGAGAATACGACGACGTACCTGTACCTATACGTCATTACTGTTTTATTTATAATTCCCTGTTGAAACCACGACGCCAATTTCACATCGCCGCGAATTCAACCGCGAATATCATAGTCGATTAGTCGATCTTAACAATACATAAAAGCCTAATATCTTTGGTTATCCCAATCAAATCAAAATTGAATTTGTTTTTATTTTTTAAAACTCGGTATTGAATCGTGTAATTTAAAAAAAAATTATAACTGTACGTTCTCATAGCTGCAGTATTCCTGAATTTTTGCTGAATTTTCAATTGAACAGGTTGAGAGAAATTAGAGGAAAGTATAATTTTCTCCTTCATACCAATGGAATCAAATAAAATATGTTTTATTATTGAAAATTTGACTTCGAATCCGAAAATTCTGAAAAAATTCGTAGATGTGCGTTGTAATCCCTAGAATACAGCTGATTTTTCTCAGAATTGTTAATTGTACAGGATGAGAGAAATTAAAGGAAAACGTGATTTTCTCGGTCACTCGAATCGAATCGAAACTTGTTTTATTTTGTAAAATTTCGGTTTCGAATTCAAAAATTCTGAAAAAATTCATGAATGTGTGTTTTTGTAGTTAGAATATTCTTGAACTTTTCCAGAATTTTCAATTTAACAGCATGAGAGAAATTGAGGGAAAACATAATTTTCTCCGCATCCCAATCGAATGAGAATTGAGTCGAATAGTTTTATTTATTAAAACTCGGTTTCTAATTCATAAATTCTGAAAAAAATCATAGACGTGCGTTATAATACCTAGAATGCAAATGATTTTTCTCAGAATTTTCGTGCATATCAGCCGCGTTCGAGATTCGAGGATGTTACAGACAGGTGGATACACAGGTATGCAGTTGCAAATACGCGGGCGCAGTGGACGCAAGATAAATCAATAAAATCAAGATAACAGAGGGCTGTTAGAGAAACTTTCTGTTTCGCTGGTTCAGTTTCTGCACTCGCAGAAATCGCAACAAGTATAGACATTTCGAAAAACAGATTCTTCTTCTTATTCGAAGGTATTTTAACTCGAACATTTCTTCCGTTCTGCTCGACAAAAACATACGAAAAAAATCATAAACTAAAATAGGACTGTGAATTATTTCAGAATTTTTGGTTGGAAGATCAATTTTTTTTAAAATCCGGAATCGACAGTAAAAATTTCAAGTTGGAATCTTTGGGAGTTTTCAGTTCTGCATTGTTTGATGCCAAGCATCGGAACACACGCTAAGCTCTCGACATTGGTGTCTTGTTGCAAGGTCGCGGGAACATTGTAAAGTGTGTACTACATATACTTTCTGACGTAACACTGTTTGTAAATGGGCGACATAAGAGCGCCTCGAAGTCCTCGCGCAATTAATGCGGTTACGCAACGATCATGAAAGGTGAATTGCACCGTTCTGTGGCAGGCTGCAGCATTAATATGTCACGGTTCTTGCTACTAGCAATGTCAAGGAAACTTGCGCGGGCGGCAGGTGCCGGAGAATCATAAAATTTCCCGATTCTACCACAAGAATTCAATTGTATAAATATCCTATGACAATGTTATGCTTCCGATTTTTTCTTTAAATTAATCTTCCAACCAAAATTTCTGAAATAATTCACAGTCGTGTATACCACTATGTAGAATGATCATGAATTTTTTGTAACTTTTTGTTGGACAGTACTGAAGAAATAAATCATAGTGTAACCCAGATAATGAGATTGAGTATCCATAAAAATTTCAAGCTTTCGGATTTTAAAAAAAATTGATTTTCCAACCAAAATTTCTGAAATAATTCATAGTCGTGTATACCACTATGTAGAATGTTCATGAATTTTTTCGTAAGTCATTGTTGAATAGAACAGAAGAAATAAATCACAGTGTAACCCAGATAGTGAGATTGAGAGGATCCTCCTTGAGTTCTCTGCAAGCTCTTTGTTCTGGCAGCGTCCTCGCCACGGAGGCCAACGTTCAGAGATACAATGAATGTCTTTCATTCGTAGAGATTTATCAGGAAACTATGTACATACGAATACATTGATCAGTACAGCGACGTGTCACTTGCCTCCCTTTCGACCCACAGCTATTAAACAGGAAAATCGTTTTTCTCGAATATCTCCTCAATTATTGACTGTATCGAGAAATATGTCCAACAAAAACTGTAGATCTGGACAATCTGCGTATTTTATGTCGTATTACTTTTTCTCGTAGGATGAACGGTTCTCGAAAAAATTGAGAAAAATGACAGCGAGGGTCGACCAGACAGAATAACTAATAGCGTCACTGACATTTTTCTCAATTTTTTCCAAAACGTTTTGTTTTACGAAAAAAAGTGATACATCATAAAAGACGCAGAATGACCAGATCTTCACGTTTCATCTAACACATTTTTTGATGGAATGAATAGTTTAGAAAATAATCTAGAAAAACAATTTGGTGCGAGGCAAGTGACACGTCGCTGAAAATTTTCCTCAATTTTTCTCGAAAACCGTTTGTTTTACGAGAAAAAGTAATATAACATAAAAGACGCAGCCTATTCAGAACTATAACTTTCGTGTAACATAGTTTCCGACACGGTGAAGAGTTTCGAAGATATTCAAGAAAAACGATTCTTATCGAGCATTCGATGAATTATTTTCTCGTATATCGTACCAATAAAAGGCGGCGAACGCATCAAGGCCGTTCAAAGTCCTCGAAACATGGAATTCAAGTACATTGAACCAGCAAAAGAAACTCCGTGGGACCGTATTGATCGAATTCAATTAAACCGGAACAGCTGAGCGCGAGTATGTTAATCGCGACGCGTCTGTTAGGTCGCTCGTTTTATAACGGGCAAGTATGTAATGTTAATGCGATTGCTATCGCGTCACTCGGTGGCAAAGGACACCGAGCGCGTCGTAAATTAACTCACCGACAACTCCAACAGATAACTTCGAGACCGGTCGGAACATTTACAGAAGTGTGTCGAACAAAATTCTACCTCTTATATACTTTCGTACAAAATTAATTTCGTGCCACCACCCATAATGTTCCAAAAATAATTCTGAAAAAAATCTCTACTGTACGGCTCGATATCCGCCATGCGTCTAATTTTTTCAGAATTTTCAATAGTCATTCAATACAGAAAATGTACCAAAAACTGATTTTCCCCTTCGATTTTATATTTACGATTTTTTATTTTTTTACAGCCAGAGTTTGCTTCAGAAAATTGCGAAAAAATTCCCTAATATGTGGATCAGTATCCTGAATGTGTGAGATTTTTTCAGAATTTTCAATTGTAATTCAATTAGGCAAATGTGTGAAAACCAGTTTTTCGATTTTCCTGTGAAACTACCCCCCGTAGAAAGACGTGCATGCATAAATAGACTCACCCTAGAAATGCGTAGGGGTTGATGCAGGTCATGTCCACCGTGCATGCGGAATCCCCAAGGCGATCCGCCGGCTAGGGTAAGTTCCCTTGCAGTCATCCCTTATGGAGCGAGCACTTGGATCGGTTATTCACTGGAACAGACGCCACGCTGTCTCGTTTTGCTCCGGAGGCGGACGTCGATCGGCGGGGTCGTAGTTCTGCGATGGAAAACCGTTCTCTCCCGAGAACGATCGCATCCCTCTCTCGCTCTCTCTCTCTCTCTCTCTCTCTCTCCTCTCTCTCTCTCGGTCGCACTGTCGTCGATCACAGAAGATAATCCGAGCTCTTGGCGAGAGGGACCGGTGCACGTCGAGCGATCGATGAGTCGACAAACTGGACGGACGAAACATACACAACGTCCAACGCGACCCGAACTCCTCGATGGTTCGCGGTACACTGACGCCGCATTTCCCCCACTCTAATCGCCCTGTCAAACTCCACCCCGCAAGCACGCGTGCCCACCCACTATCGAGAGTCTTCCTTGATCTCGCGCCGATCCCCCACCCACTTCTAGCTGCCCACGCTTACCAGCAACCATACCGTCTCTTACATTTCGAGATTCAGGTGTGAACAAATAGTTTTTTTCAAATATCTTCCAAACTATTTACCCGATCGAAAAATTTGTTACACGAAACCTGTACAACTCGACAGTCTCCATCTTTTATGTCGAATCATTTTTCTCATAGAACAAACGATTTTTGAGAAAACTTGAGAGAAAGTCCGGCCAAATGGGTTAAACTTAGAAATAATGAATTTAGTGCTGATAAGATCGTTTTTCTCGAATATCTCCTGAACTATTGACTGTACCGGAAAATATGTTAGACAAAAGTTGTAGATCTGGACGTACTGCGTCTTTTTTGTCGTATTACTATTCTTTGTGGCATAAACAATTTCGGAGGAATTGGAGAAAAACTACTGGGTCGAGTCATTGACCTCGAGAAAATACAGATTTTTTCGGGTGTTTCATTTTTGTCAACCACATTTTGCATCAGAAAAGTCTGAAAGAAATTCGAGATATGTAGATTAGTATTCTGAACATGTCGGATTTTTTTCAGAATTTGCAATTCTCATTCAATCGGGAAAATGGGTTCAAAACTGGTTTTTCGTCATGTACACATTACATCGTTCAAATCATCTCACTTTATTAAGTTTATAGTTTTGTCTATTAATTATGTAACAATCTTAATTGATTCTCGTCACATAAAGAAAGATTCTAAACTGTTCTAGATATACAAACTGTACTAACAAAATATATGGTTTGAAAATAATGTATGTCACTATTTTCAACTATAAAAATAATAATCTACGTAACAATACAACCTATTTAGGAACATTCACTTAAAAATTAAAAGAAGAAAAGTTTCGATACGACCTACGTAACGAAATAAACAAAATGAATATCTCGAAATAAATGCTAGTTTTGTTTCGTTAATGTTTATAAAATGGCGTATCGAAATAGCATAGTTTTCGGTGTAAGTATGATTTTTATGGTAACGTGAAAATCTTAAAAAGTACTTTCTATACTTTGCTCATTATCATATATATAAACGCTATCCATACAGTACAAGATTAGTTAATAAATTTTTGGTAAACATTTTTAGGCATTTAAACACATCGCGATTACGGTAGCTCTCTCTCCCTCTGGCTCTTGCTTCGCAAATATCTCCGAAACTATTTACTGTATCAAAAAATACGTTCAATGAAACCTGTAGATCTCGACACGCTGCGTCTTTTATGTCGTATTATTTTTTCTCGTAGAGCAAACTGTTTCCAAGAAACTTGAGAAAAATGATAGGGACGTATATAGTTATCTTGCCAGCCCTCTAAGTGATACAGTTTTTCACAAATTTCTCGAGTAACGTTCGTCGTACGAGAAAAAAGCAATACGACATAAAAGCCACAATTTGTCGTGATCTACTGTTTTGATCCAGCACATTTTTCGATACGGTGAATAGTTCAGAAGATATTCGAAAGAAACGATCATAATAAATTATTCAATGAATACTCGTATAAAATTGTTCCCTTTTCCTCAAATATCTTCGAAACTATTTGACGCATCGAAAAATGTGTTATATCAAAATTATAGATCCTGACAAGTTGCGTCTTTTATGTGGTGTCATATTTCCTCGTAGAACGAACGGTTTTCTAGAAATTCGTGAAAACGTCAGCGAAGTCGTGATCTACAGGATTCCACAAGAAACAGTCGAAAATTTCTAGTTCGGTCAATTTCAAACACTCATAACTTTCGAACCAGCGAACTCCCAACGTAGAAACTTAGATTTACGGCATCCTCTCGTCGAAATCCACAGGATCGTATAAAAAACAAAGATTTTTGTTGCGCCTGCTCAAACACAAAACGAAAAAGCATAATTCAAACGAACAAACGCAAAGTCTACTTCTTGCCTGCAAGTTTCTGTTTGCCTCTCCACGTTTCGTACGCCTCCGAGAGAATCTTGTACGTCTTCACCTCTCTGAACTCCTTCCTCTTGGTGTCGTTCATCAAATTAAGAAGATTAGCCTTCTCCAGCCTCAAACGCTTGATAACGTCCATGATAACATTATTATTATCCTTCACGAACTTGGTCATTTCCATCAAAGGCGAATCCGGGATCGTTTCCACTTTCTCCTTATTTTTCTTGTAAATGCTCCTCTTGATTCTCAAGAATTGTCTCTTATTGTTCTCGAAATTGTTGATATTATCCACGGTGACCCAGTCAACGCCCATGAGGAATGACTTGAGGTACTCCTCGCCTTTTTGGTCCCCAAAGTGCTCTAGAATGTTTGGATCTTTGTCGATGGGGTAGCTGTAGTAGAATTCCTGTTTATCCACGGCTGCCATGATGTCCGTGGCCACGAAGCTGGGGAAATCGTATTCGGCGTGGAACTTGAGGATGTTGGATTCGGAGGGGAGGCTGCAGAGGCCGACGTAGACGGAGGTGGCGTCATTAGAGCTGGTGCAGAGCTCCACGGGATCGCTGATGGTGCGGCCCAATGCGGCGTAGTACGTTATAGTAAACGGCTTTAAGGGGAAGTTTATGATGTCCCGCGTCCCCTGCCTGGAAAATGGAAAGATGCTTCGGTCCAGCGAGTTTCAAGAGCTCAGACTTTCGGTGAATATTAGGTCGAAGTACCACAGAGGATGGAATATAAAGTTCAAGGTGAAATACAAAGGTTTAAACCCAAGTTGAAATACAAAAGTTCAAGTTGAAATTGAAAATGTTAGGAAATACATCGATGGGCGGCATGTTCGAGACTGCGGCACCTGTCGGTGTGCAGTCCTGTGGTTCGGTTTTCTATTCCGTAGGTGTTCTATGCAAAAACGTGTTCGCGCAATATTATATATTATTATATCAATATAACTAAATATATATTCATACGGTGTATATTCAAGTATACGTATAATTAATTTAGATCCGGACCAAACAGTAACATGACAGAAAAGTTCAAGTTGAAATTTAAAAGTTCAATTGTTCAAAGTACAAATATTGTGAAATATTATAAATAAACATCGTGAAACATTGCAAATAAATATTGTAAATGAATATTATGAATATTGCAAATAAATATCGTGAAATATTGCAAACAAATATTGTAGGATATAGCAAGTAAATATTGTGAGATATTACAAATAAATATTGTAAAATATTGCGAATAAATATTGTGAAGTATTATAGGTAAATATCGTAAATATTGCAAATAAATATTGTAAATATTACACTTAAATATTGCGAAATATTCCAAATAAATATTCTGACACCTTACAAATAAATACTCCTAAATAAATAAATCTTCAAACCTTTTAAACAAACCTCAAAAAATCCCCAAAAATCCTATAAAAAAAAACCCAACCCATTACTTACCCCACCATGTTATCCATAAGCCAGTTCCGATACGCCGGCAGCATCTGATAAAAGTTTAAGACACACTTTTGAATCCTTTCCGACCTGCCATCCTTGAACCTGACCTGCAGCCCCACCAACTCGCCATTGATCCCATTAACCACCATATCCTCGAGCACAACAACACTATGTACCCCCGTCTTACTGACATGAATATACTTAAACCCCTTGACAAGAACCAGCCCCGGGAAGAACTTCTTCTTCCCCTTAAGATTTATTGGCACCATATTAAAAGGCTCCACGCGAAATGTGGTCGGTTCTATTACACTCGCCGCTATCATCCTGTACAACCTGTCCGTGAGCAGCTGATGAAACGGCGCCATAAATAGCGCGTCGAACCTCTCGGGAATCCTTGGATCAAACTTCTCCCTGAAGAGCGTGTACAGCAAGTACCGAAGATTAAAATGAAAGGGTATTTGTCTCTTTGTTTTATAGCTAGCGATGGCGTTCCCGAAGCGGGTGATCTTCTTCAGGAAGCCTTTGTCATCGGTGCGAAGGTTCTTAGTAAGTTCCGTAACGGTGAAATCGCTGAAGAACTCGAGTACGACGAAGTTGCTGCTGCTATGCAGCTGCGGGGACTTGTTGATCGAGCCCAGCTGCATCTTGTTGCCCGAAAAGATCAGCGTGATCTCGTTTTTCAGGGAGACTATGTACAGCAGTAGCAGCATCAACGGATTCACTATGGTGCACGCGTCGAGGATTATCACCTTCACGGTCTTGGGCACGTTCACGTACTTGTGGGCGAACACTATCAACTTGAATAGCACGTCTGTGGTGATCAGATTCTTCACAGTGAACATGCAGAGCGCCTGCCGGTAGTTCAGGCTGAAGTTCCGCATGTTGTAGGAGATGTACGTGTAGGCGGATACGTGGTGCAAAGATATTTGGCTGGCCTGGTCGCGTCGGAATACTACGAAGTGGACCTCGCCGTTGTTGTAGGATTTGGCGAGCGTCAAGAGGATGTGGGTCTTGCCAGTTCCACTGGGCGCGTCAATTAGGATCACGCGGGGCGTACCTTCTTCGACCATTTTCTGGATGGTGTGGTATACGGAGGTTTGGACCGGGGATAGTGGAAGGGACTTCGCGGTGGCTTCAATTTCGACGGCGCTTCCTGTAAGGGGGAAGGAGGAGAATTGTTAGAGGGGTAGTGCTGATGGGCGGTTTCCAACCGGGACACGCCTACTCTGGGAGGAGATTATTGACTAGGGTGGCGAGGAAGTGATTGGAACATTGTTTCTCGCGAATATCTTCGGAAGTATTCACCGCATCGAAAAATGGGTTAGACGAAAGTTGTAGATCTGCACATTCTGCGTATTTTATGTTCTATTACTTTTGATCGTAGAATTAACGTTCTTCGAGAAAATTGAGGATACATAGAAATTATTAGATTAATGATGATGAAATCGTTTTTGAATAATATCTTCGAAAATATTCACAACACCTAAAAACATGCCAAAAGAAATTTGTAGATCTAGACAGGCTGTGTATTTTATGTTGTATTACTGTTTTGTACAACGAACGATTTCCGACAAAATTAACAACGTATTACTCATCTATTTCGCCCGACACCCAAGCGTTGCTATTGTTTCCCTCAATTTGGGGAGATTACGATAACCGAGGCCCCTAATTTTAAGGTTATATTTGTATTCCTGGGATCATTTTAAGAAAAAAATGTTTATATAACAGGTGTCCAATCAGCTCCGTTTAGCCGGTAAAGTAGATTTAGTGCTTTTCATAAAACTGCAAATATCTCTAAAACTATGCGAGATATCGCAAAATTATTTATTTATGTCATATGATTTTTTTCTATCTGCTGCGCAGTTTCTGAGTATATTTATATTTCTGTGAAGTTGCTGAACAACTGCTTCTCCCCTGAAATAATGGTCGGGGCAAGTAAAAAGGGTTCTGAAGAGACTAAATTCTGGATAACATCTAAAATGGGAAGATTATGTGAATAGGATGGGTTGGGTTAGGTCGTCGGTGGGGGCGGAGAGGGCCGGTCGTAAGGCCGGCCCGACCACGCATACGAAAATCCAGGAGTAGTTTCGAATATCTCGAAAACTAAGTGTGATCTGCTCTTGTTGTTTGAAAAGATTTCAAAAAATTAAATGAAAGTTTTTTATAGAATATTCAATTTCCTACAAAAAAGGTTTCTTGATAATTTGCCATATCTCGCATAGTTTTCGAGATATTTGCAGTTTTATTAAAAACACTGAATCTACTTTACCGGCGAAACGGAGCTGATTGGACACCTGTTATATAAACATTTTTTTCTTAAAATGATCCCAGGAACACAAATATAACCTTAAAATTAGGGGCCACGGTTATCGTAATCGTGCCCTCAATTTTTCCGGAAAGTAATAAAACATAAAAGAAGTAGATTGTTCAAATCAACATTTTTTGTTGGGCACATTTTTTAATCTGATAAATAGTTTCAAAGATATTCGAGAAAAACGATTTCTCGCGAGCACTAAATCCACTATTGTAATTTTAAAAAATATTTTTCTTGGGAAGTCGAAATATCATAAAGATTGGAATCCGCCGGTGTAATTATGACAGTGTAAGAAAGAGATTTACCTTGACAAACACCGTTGCTAGTCATGATTTCGATAGTATTCGAACGTCCTTATTCGAATGCTCTTCGATCTTCGTCGTTGAAGAATCTGTGATTACAAAGACCGCTATAGAAACTCGAAACTACTATAACTCTGACGAGTTGTCGTTATCTAGATTTTGTTTTTCTTTAGTTATCGTAATATTGAATTCTCTTATCGATTATGTTTTACACGGCAGAGGAATTTATCGGAAATTTTTTATTGATCGAAAAGATAATTGATTTATTTGCGTCGCATAAATAGTTCGAAATGCATTTTTCCGGTCGTGTATCGATCGATAAAACAACGCTTTTAAAACCTCTATCCACGCGGCTCTGACTTCCCGTTCTCTCGAAACTAAACCTCTATTATCGTGAATATATAACCGAACTTTTATTGTTCGTCTAACCTACATAGATCAACTTGAACCACCAAATTTGATTTATCGATTAATATGATTCAGCAAATTTTATTTATCAATCAATTTGGTAAATTTAATTTATCGAACAATTTGATCCATCAAATTTGACTTACGGATCAATTTGATCCATCAAATTTTATTTATCAATCAACTTGATGCATCAAATTTCATTTATCGAACAATTTGATCCATCAAATTTGACTTACGGATCAATTTGATCCATTAAAGGGTATAGCCGGATAAGATAGTCAAAAATGCCCTTGAGCCGAATTTTATCGACAATGATACGATTCGATAGGGTACCAAGAAAAAACATACTGTGCAAAGTTTCAACCCTGTATCTCGATCCGGAGGGTAGTCATGGGGTAAAATCGAAAAATCAGTTTTTTGCCTATTTTCCCCAGTTAATGATGTTTAGAAATTATGAAAAAAATCTGACACATGTCAAGAACCCAAATACATACTTTGCAATTGGTTTCAGATTTTTAAAGTGAAAATCCTGCTTGTAAAAAATCAAAAACCTGAAAAAAATCGAAAAAATGCAGATTTCACATGGAAGTTCTAGAGTGTCCACATTTATATTTTTACAGTAGTAGTATATTGTTATAGGTATTGTTCATGAATTTTTTCAGATTTTTTGGTTTGGTGCGCCGTTGTTAAAAAAAATAAAAACCGATATTTTCGACGTTTTTCCTAAGTTACACCTAT
>CM052337.1:23869740-23902371 GCA_028455595.1 Lasioglossum vierecki
TCAGTCAACTAAAAACTATCGACTAAATATTCGATAGTATGCAGTAACTAAATAGTAACTAGTCGATAGTCCAATCTAATCGATGGTGCCCATCACTAGATCAGTGCGTCTATATCACTATTATAAAAACATTGCCCCCTATCAGAGATGAGATACGGGGCGCTTTTTACGCGCATGCGCGACTATTCTAGGCTCAGTCAAGTACGAAAATCGGGTACCTTGGCCGCCCTGCTAATTTGCAAAAATTATGATTTGATTTTGAAAAATGAGTCTTGCAGCCCGCTCTTTTTTTCGCACCTCGTGTCATAACGGTCGTAATGAACTCCGCTAAACGTTTCCGCTAATAATTATCCCCCACTATTTTCCCTCCAATAGTATTACTCGGGGCTTCAATCGAAACACTGGTGCTATCTGGGAATGAATTGATCGGAAAGCAAAATGATCAGACAATGAATTAATTGCAGAATAAAAATTGACACTATTAGCATTTATAAATTGATTACTGTCAACTCGATAAATCACATTTCTCTTCGATTTTAAAATGAGAATGAATACGTCATTTTTCTACGATTCTAAAATGAAATTAAATTTATAGTTTTTCTATAATTTTCAACTGATCAGAAATTAAATTGATTAGAAAATAAATTGATTAGAAAGTGAATTGATCAGAGAATGAATAAACAGTCGATAGTTTTATTTAGTGTGTAGTTATGCAGTATTATGTGGTTATGACTGTTACCTCGTTTAACTGGACGGAGTACATTTATTTTCGAGAACGTACCTTCCGAATTGTTAGAAAATAACGATCCTGCACGGATGAACGAGAGTTTCTTCGTGGAGTTGCACTTCAGATGCACTTTCAGAAAACAATGAACAGTTTCTGAACGCGCGGTTAGCCGGAGTGCTACTGCGTGACTGAATGGATCATGCTATCTGATGTGAATCATACCGATGCGCGACGGACTGTAGTGAAGCGTCTATTTCTTCCGTTCTGTTCGATGGAAAATTATGAAAAAAAATGTGGACATTCTACTCGACAGCATACACGACAGTGAATTATTTCAGAATTTTTGGTTCGTAGGAACCATTTTGAAAAAAAATCCTAAAAGATGAAATTGATGAGTTGGACAAAAATTGAAAAATTAAATGACTTATGTTTTATATCTTCTGTTTGCTCGACGGAAAATTACGAAAAAATTTGTGGACGTTTTACTTGACAGCACACACGTCAGTGAATTATTTCAGAATTTTCAGTTGCACAACCAATTTGTAAATAAATCAAGAAGTTTAAAATTGTGATAGGATCTTTACCCTCGCTATATACTTGGGTTCAATTACACTCTATATCTTCTGTCCTGGTTGACGAAATATTACAAAAAAATTTATGGACGTTCTACTTGACAACATACATGATTGTGAATTATTTCAGAATTTTCCGTGGCGAATTCGATCTTGAAAAGAATCCGAAAGCGCAAGATCGTGTTAGGATCCCCAGCTTGGGTATGTTCAGTAATATAAACCATATTATCTGGGTTTCTGTTTGACAAAAACTTACGAAAAAATTCATGCACATTCTACCTAGTGGCATATATCACAGGGAATTATTTTAAAATTTTTGTTTAACAAATTGATTTTTAGAAAATAAAATTGTTATAGGATCTCCAATTTCACTATCTGGGTCAGACTATAAACGAATTATGAATTATTTTTTTCGTTGTGATCGACAAAAAGTTATGAAAAAATTCACGAACGTTCCACCCGATAGTACATACGGCTGTGAATTATTTAATAATTTTCCATTGTAAAATCGATGTTTAAAAAAATTAGTAAGATTTAATATGTGACACGATTAATATGATTGTACACTCTGTATGTAAAGAACGTAGAGTATATTGTCCGAGAGCATAACGAATCTGCTTATCAGTGCTACCGAGAAATATAGGTATAGCGTTACAAAGAAAGAACCACAGCAAGTTGAGAAGAAGATTGATTTCGAAGAAACTTTATATATATCCTTGGGCTTTGATAACCTCACTATTTTTGTAATAACGAAACGATTAAGCCAGAATTCCAACTTGTAAACTAACAAGTTTATTACAATAAAGGTATTCGATCTGGAATCTTCGTGTTTAATTCAAAATATAAAAGTAGGGACCTTTTATGCATCTTATACACGTCATTTTAGGTATTTTCAGGTATATTTTGTAATATATTATGCAACAAATATATACAAATTTATTAAAATTACATTATTAAAGGTAAAATAATGAATTATAATATCTGCGTCTGCTGTCTGGTTCGTTGAGCAGGATCCGTAAAAAATTTGATGGTCTATAAGTTACAGATGTGTAAAAGACGTCTCTTTTAAGCCGTCATTTCACGGCAAAAATTAGACGCAAAAAGATCGCCTGCCTTCAGCCGTAAAAACAACGCTTTCAAAAACACGATTTTATAGATGTGTAAAAGACGCCACTTTGGCGACCGTCGTTTCTACGGCAGAAATGAGACGTATAAAAGGCGTCTTCTTTCGACTGTAAAAACGGCGGCTGCAAAAAGACATCTTTTTAGACGTGCAAAAGACGTATTTACGGTACGTAATACGCAAAACGTTCGAATTGCAAGTAATTTTTAAACATATTTTTATGAATTATGTTCGATTGATATTTGCGAATAAAATTTACAGAAATTCGTAAGGAAATTGATATATATTTTATTATTATGTATCCATGAAATTTACTGTATATTTCGAATGAAATTAATGATTAGTACTTCCAAATTCTCAGTGATTTTTAAACATGTTTAGTAATTACGTTTGATATTTGATTATTATTGTGAATTTACTGAAATTCGTAACGGAATGAATAATTAACGAGTGAAGTGGATGTATACAGTGATAAAATATGATATCCGGACGGTGTGTAAAGAAGACGATATCAAATTATTGTAAAAAATTTTATATTATTGAATTTATACAGGAAATTTATTAATATTCAGGACAATATTAAATTGATAACCTTTTTAACGTTGTACTATACGGTTTAAGTATTTCCGGACACTAGAGCAGTATTCCGATTACAACCAGCTTTTTTTTCGCATACGCATTTAAAACAGTAGCATATCTCGTATGGGGATGCCTCTTTGGCACACGGACGATTGCGCACAACGAGATGGCGCATAGTTCTTTTGCACACAGCATTATTGCGCACTCGGTTCTTTGCACGCAGCATTATTGCGCACACAGCAATGTTGCACACACGTAGAATTCAACAAATGACGGACTGCACACAAAAAGAATTCGACTGTGTTTCCGTTTACGTCCATTCTCAGAATTCGATGAAATTTTGAAAATAGTTTCTTTTTTGACTAAAATAACGATTGCCAGAAGAATTTTTCCCGATTCGAAATTAATTTTTTATCATCTCAATGTTGCTCTCTACCTTACCGACTTACCGACTCTGCAAACATGGAATCAGAATAAAGTGTGGCACTCAATCAGCGCCACACAGTCTCACACAGAGATGTGATATGTGACGCTTTTCACACGCATGCGCGACGATTCTAGCCTCAGACGGCCTCAGTCAAGTACGAAGATCGGGTACCTTGGTCACCCATAATAGTCCCCCACTACTTTTTCCCCTGAGTAGTTTCCCACTTTCAGACGTAAACGTAGACACGGCCCTGACGAAACTCGCGCTTGCGCGTGAAAAGCGCCAACAATACCATCACTGACCGAAACCAGAGAGGCCGAAACTGAAGTTTGGCGATCTAGCGTAAGAATCGCCATCTGGAGAGAGCCTTCGCGTCCCCGTATAGCGATTCTTATTTTTATTTTTCATTACTTCTTTAATTGCATTTTTTAACCTCCCATAGAAAGTAAATTGTAAAAACTATCTTAAAAACATATATTCATTTTATATAGGAATGTACGTATTATTACTGTAAAAATTGCATTAGTAAAAGTTGCTATATAAGAACCGATTTATGACACTTATTTGGACTGATTGTAGAATACCAAATTGCAGAAAGTATTCATTAATTTATGAAAGAATTTGTGGATTTATTATTTGTCAAATAAATAATAAAATAAATTGTACAAGTTTATAATTTTTATTTATTTTTACAAGTTAATAATTATATAATTTTTTTCTTTATATATTATGTATTACATATTATATATATGTTTTTTAAGGTGAGTGGGGAAATGCAATTTACGCACTGACCCCACGCGACTAACTAAACAAAATAATATGATTAATAAAAATTTAAGTATATTTATATTTTAGTATAAATCTAATTAGTCTCATAAATTAATTAATCACTCGAAAGGTGAAATCATAGGTAGTGGAGATTTAGATAATTGGTTTTATGAGTATTCTAATAACAGTTGGCAAAATTAATTATTTCTAAAATATAGTTAGCTAGAGTGTATTAGTCGGTTTTTGTCTATACGTATATCTTCTCGCAATCAAATTAAGATTGCCGAAAGTTTAACAATAAATAACTCTAAAACTATTCATGTGCAAAAAATCTGCAAATATTAAAAAAAAATTGATTATTTCAATACTTGGGTTTTAATGAATTAGGTAAATTGGGGACTGAGAGATTCCAGGTACTTAACACGTACGACATACCGATACAAAAGTAGGGTAGGGTAAGTCGTGGTGAGCGGGTAAGGTGGATAAGGGGGCAGATCGCGGAATGTTGCAAAGGAATTGGTTGGTTTAAAGATTACAGGGTGTCCCGCGTGTCCCGCGGGCTTGTGACGGCTCGATGAATCGCGCCTGGGTCGCGCTTTTGACGGCACGATGCTGCGAGAAATCAAAAGTAGCCGTCAGTAACGGCGATAAGTTGTATATACATATACAACATATATATAAAAATCAAAAAAAAATTGAAAAAAAAATCCACAAAAAAGTTTACATATATATATTGACTGAAGACGCGGGAACAGTGATGGTATTGTGGGCGCTTTTCGCGCGCATGCGCGAGTTTTGTCAGGGACGTGTCTACGTCCGAAATTTGTGGGGAGCTATTGAGGCAAAAGTAGTGGGAGACTATCCGGCTATACCCTTTTGCGAAATTAGCGGGGCGTCCAAGTTACCCGATCTTCGTACTTCACTGAGGCCGTCTGAGGCTAAAATCGTCGCGCATGCGCGCGATAAGCGCCCGCAATACCATCACTGCGCGGGAAACGAACGAATTCAGCAGAGCTCAGTCTGAATCGAACCACCAAACGTGAACATTGGTGCATTTTATCGTTTCAATTGCGTCAGTTTTTTTAGTTTTAGTATCTTCCGTAATTTCTCAGCTTTAGAATATATATAGTTACGATTTTGTAATCTTTAAATATTTTCTGTAGTTTTTTAGGTTTAATTTTAAATTAGGTCTTTATGTGTTAAAAGTTATAGCCACCACATAGCCTTCGGATTTATCAGTTATAAAACAGGTATGTTTATAATATTTTATAATGGTTGATAGGTGTTAAGAGGAATAAACACTTTGACTAACAAAAAAGTAAATCACATTTATGAATTTTTGTGACAAGTATGTATTGGGTCGTTTGGAAAGCCATTTCGTTTTTCGTGTAGAAATAACATTGCTTCCATTTGTTATTACTCTCCTTATTTTAAATCGCAAAATCGTGGTATATCTTGACAAATGACATTTCAGATGTAACTTCCTACCTTGTAGTGTTTTCTAATCTTAAAAGTATGTTTTTATCATTGCATCAAATATGCAAAATCAAAGTACGCATTTCCATCACCTTTTGCTTTTTTATTACCGCAAGGATAAAAATGCAGTGCACAAAAGAAAAATTAGTGCACTTTTTTTGGAGAGGAAGTACCATTGATTACTATTTTTTTCAACATTTTTTATGTGGTGCAAATTTTTTATGTCGTGCAAACAAGACAAGTCATATAACTTAATATTTTGCTAATAAAAAACAGAAATTCTCCGGTATGGAATCTTTAAGTTGTCGCAAAAATCGCAAGAAATCATAGAACAAAAGTCATAAAACTTATTCTAAATGAAAAAAAATTTGCTTTCATTTTCCCTTTAGAAATCGAAATGACTTTCCGAACGACCCAATAATAATTGTGTTAATAATTTTCTTAATCTTACGTATCCACAAAAAAGATCCACAAAAAAGTTTATAAAAAGATTTAGTTGAAAAAAACTGCGTTCATTTTATTTTAGTTAATTATATTGATTTAATTCATCATTTATTCCATATAAAATGTCAAAGCTATTTTATTAACATTCGCTTCAAATGTATATATATATCGATGGTTAATTGTAGAAATATTGTTGTGAGCAAAACGCATTTGAAGTTTTATATGGGACATTTAAAAAGCTGATTTATCTCATTCGTCATTGAATTAATTTTAGATTTCCAGATGAAACGTTGCGTACCATGCTGTGTGCCAGGATGTAAGGATAAGAATTCACCGCGGCATCGATTTCCACATCCATGTAACAATGAGGAGCGGTTTAAGAAGTGGCTACAAATTATTAACAATGAGAAACTAAAGGGCATGCAAAGCATGAGAATTTATAACAATTACAGAGTTTGCCATATGCATTTCACTCCGCAGGATGAAAACAGGAATAATTATTTAAACAGATTGACTGTACCTTCTAAAAGTATGAATTTATATTTTTTCATGTTACATATTTTTGTTTTATTTCTAATATTGGTATTTCGTTTTTTGTTTGAAATTTAATTGATAATTACTATCTTCTTTGTTTATTTTTAGATATTTCAATAGACGCAGCGGAAGAATTGGAGGTATTGCCGAGTACCTCATCAGTAGAAGAAGTCGAGGTATTGTCGAGTACCTCTAAAAAATACCTCTAAAAAATTTAATATTAACAATTCGCGGTTTTATTGACTTGCGGAAAGATCTATTTTCTCTAGGAGTAAAAAGTTTTTCCCCAAGACAATTCAAACAGGATTGCTTAGAAAATAAAATTTGTGCAGTACAATTCGAGGAACCATTTAGATCTTTGTTAATTAAAAAAATTACAAGTATAAACAGGCTATAGCTGCGAATTGCAAAGATACATTTGATGAATCTTTAATTCAAATACGCCGCAACCCAATGATGATTTTAGTTTTAATAGTAATTCAAAAATAGATATTATAATATTAGCATCCAGTTCGATTATCAATAAACAATTGAAGAATTTTGTAATGAAATTGATTCCTCGATTTGTATTGCAAAAATTAATACTAAAGTTTGATTGTACAAATTGTACATTACATATATCAAAACCAGCGATAAGTAGAAATAGAAACATTATTTTTAATGATTACTTTCTACGGTGTTTATGTAGAAGTTACAATATATCGCGTTACAATATAGGTGTAATGTACAAAGTAATGTCAAAAGTACAATTAAACATTTTATAAGATAATATGTAGTTTTCAGTTTTACGTGCGACCACAAAAATTTAGTTACTGATTTCCTTTTAGATTATTTAGTTCTGTATGCAATTCGCATACAATATAATGTATTTAAAATATAATAAAATTTTATTATATTTATTTTATTATATTTTAAATACATTATATTCAATATTGCATTTTTTACATTTATAATTACATACTACTATTTACAATGTTTCTTATACTTACTATTTTTAATTGTGATGCACTGTTTAATAAGTAAACATGAAGTTGGTAAAAGTTTTTCGCGCTTGCTAGACATTAAATTATTATAAGATATCTACAAAAATTGCGAATTGCATACAGAACTAAATAATCTAAAAGGAAATCAGTAACTAAATTTTTGTGGTCGCACGTAAAACTGAAAACTACATATTATCTTATAAAATGTTTAATTGTACTTTTGACATTACTTTGTACATTACACCTATATTGTAACGCGCTATATTGTAACTTCTACATAAACACCGTAGAAAGTAATCATTAAAAATAATGTTTCTATTTCTACTTATCGCTGGTTTTGATATATGTAATGTACAATTTGTACAATCAAACTTTAGTATTAATTTTTGCAATACAAATCGAGGAATCAATTTCATTACAAAATTCTTCAATTGTTTATTGATAATCGAACTGGATGCTAATATTATAATATCTATTTTTGAATTACTATTAAAACTAAAATCATCATTGGGTTGCAGCGTATTTGAATTAAAGATTCATCAAATATATCTTTGCAATTCGCGGCTAGAGACTGTTTACTTGTAATTTGTTTAATTAATAAAGATCTAAAGGATTCCTCGAATTGTATTGCACGAATTTTATTTTCCATGTTTCCTTCCTTCTCCATTAAAGTAGGCTGTGATAATACCCCCTTGTTTCAAAACGGAACACTCGTCCCGCCAATAATACCGGTACACTCCCGTCAATATAACTCACAATCAATATATGTAACTGCCTCGGGGCGCTAAAGCTTTGGCCGTTCTGCTGCGTGATTGTAGATACGCTCCTGTTTTGGTCGTGCATGCGCGAAAAATTGGGTCTTCAATCGGAACACCGGTGTCGCCTCTTGTCGAATTTCGAATCCCCGCTTGTGTTTTGACTGTGTTTCACTCTGTTTACTAGTGTTTGCCGCAAGCAGAAATTTCTCGAAAATGAAGCTGAAAAATAAATCGAACGCAGTGAGAATTCCACCAATAAGAAAAGTAGTAAAAGTTAGACGGAAATCGTCGGATCTTGGAAGTGAATCGACCGTAGCAAAAGCGGTGAAGAATGTCCGAAAAGTTTTGGAGGTTAGTTATTCACGTGTATTTTAAAATGATTCTTATTTACAGTGACTTCTACTAATATTCCGTCACTCATAAAAAGAAGATATTTTTTTAATATTATACGATTTGAACTTTCTTGCGAAGCTAAAACAATTAGTTTGCTACAGGATGTGACAACAAAATTTTGTCAAAAATTGCGATTGTTCGGAATTGTAGAAGAAATACTAAAAGTTGCATTTCACCACTTTTTTCAAAATAGTTCCACATGAAAAAGTTGTAAACTGCAACTTTTAAGATTTCTTTTACAATTTCGATCAATTACAATTTTAGACAAAATTTTGTTTTCACATCCTGTAGCAAACTAATTGCTTTAGCTTTCCAAAAAAGTTCAAATTGTACAGTACGATATTAAAAAAGTTATCGTCTTTTTAAGAGTGTCAGAATATTAGTGGGAGTCACTGTCTACGTTACGAAATTTCACAGAAAATTCTGTTCAATTCCGTAGGACAAGAATGCGGACTCAACAAAAAAGGTATCAATGTTACGGGTCCAATCATGTAGAAAAAAACCAATAAAGAAAATAATGAAAACAAGAAGGAAACATATGAGAGGCCTCGTTTACGTTGGTCACATTCCTCATGGGTTTTACGAGGAGCAAATGGAGGATTATTTCAAACAATTTGGGAAAGTAACGAGAGTAAGAGTCTCCAGGTCGAAAAACGTAAGTTGTCCTTCAATTTCATGAGAAACTTTGTTGATAGAGATTCTTTATGATTCTTTTATGAATTTTACAATGTCACAATTTTAGAATTTGACAAATTCACAATTTATCAATGTTTACAAGTTTACAACTTTGAAATCATATAATTTTATAGTCTAAAAGATTTTACAATGTCGCAATTGTACAATATTTAGAATTTTACAATGTTACAAACTTTAGAATTTGACAAATTCACAATTTTATAACTTTACAATGTTAGCACTGTACATTGTTATAACTTGAGGATTTGACCAATACGGAATTTTACAACTTTAGAATTTTACAATTTAACAATTTGAGAGTTCTCTCAATTCCGCAATTTTCCCCTCAAAACTGGTAGAAATTGTAATTTTTCATTATTTTTGGCTTACAACTGCCATCCCAATTACACTTTTCCGAACTTATTTATTATTGATCACTAAACTGCGAAGCTTTATGCAAAATAAAAATTGTCTGCACCAATTGCAAGAAATAGAGACTAAAGTGAAATAATTTTCAATTTTTTGTCTCTGGTTTGCCTCTCCTCTTCTTTCCAGAAAAACTTTCGCCAATATTATTTGTTTATTCTTCTACTTTGGTTTACTTTGGTCTACTTTGGTTTCTTCACTTTGAATTGATCACTACTTCAACAAAATCATGTAAATAATCCAACAAAACAACAAATTACACAACATTTCAATTTTACAATTTCATAAATTCGTAATTTCATATAATCTTTCATCAAAATCTTTTGAAAGAATGTTTGGTATATTATAGGAAGGGATTATTAAGATTATTAAGATAATGAGAATATCAGTAAAAGGCTATGCCCAAGTTTGGTGGTGAAATTCGCCCTCCATTCGATAGCCTACCCAAAAACATCTACCTATCTCTACCAAGTTTGTGCTCCATATTTCATCTTTAAGGGTAATTACTGAGAAATATCGAAAAACCAGTTTTCGACCCATTTTCCCTATTTATTGACGTTTAAAAATTCTGAAAAAAATCTGACACATTTCGGATACTAAGTCACACATTAGGTATCATTTTCAGATTTTTCCATTGCAATCTCTGGTTGTAAAAAACACGAAAAAAAATCGAAAAAATGGAGATTTTATATAGAAATCTAAAAGGTACTATTTCAGATTTAATTTAGCAATTAGATATTAGCGTAAGTATTATATATTTAGAATCTAATTATTCGAATATATATATATATATATATATATGTAGTGGTTTTTCGATATTTCTCAGTAACTGCCCTTAGAAATGAAATATGGAGCACAAATTTGGTAGAGATGGGTGTTTTTGGGTAGGCTATCGAATGGTTCAAGTTCAATTAAAATTCCGCCAGGGGCTAATTTCACCATCAAACCTAGGCATAGTCTTTGTCGCTAGCTATCTCATATATGTATAGGAATAGATTAGAATAGAAATTGGAATTTTGTATTCCAGACTGGTAAGAGCCGTGGTTATGGTTATGTGGAGTTCGAGCATTGTGACGTAGCAAAGATAGCTGCGGAAACAATGAACAACTACCTAATGTGCGGTAGATTACTAAAAGGTAAAACTATATGAAGACGTATTCAATATAAATAAGTACTACTTGATTATACAGTGAATCAAAATCGAATAAAATGTTTTTTTAGCCACATATGTTCCACCGGAGAAGCAGCATAGACGCTTCTTTGCTGGAACTCCATGGTCGAGCGAGGTTTATCCGAAACTGATAAACCGAAATGCCACAAACGAATTAAAAAATAGAAGTACCAGGAGCCATGAGCGTTTCGTGCAGAGTACGCAGGACAGTTTGTCTGCTCTAGAACAGAAATTGAAAAGTATGGGTGTTGATCTGACATTCCCAATGAACGATGCAGAGGCGTAACTTTTGCATACATATCTTTAATGTTAATAGCACATAATTACAGCGCAGAACTTAAGTATCGAACCTTAAGTATTGTGGACAACGTTAAACGTAATCGTTTTTGTATAAAACAACTATTTACAGTGATACGGTAGTATAAGGTTGATCGAGGTTGAATAAAAACAGTTGGTCAGGATGCTGATTTTGATTGATTGTTCCCAGCACCACTTTTCGTCCTCTTCCACTTCATTCGTCGGTTTTGGAACCATACCTTCACCTGAAAGATGCGGAGTTCGGTTGATAAGAAGTTGATAGGGGCGTTGTGGTTCTGGAGTGGTTGACCAAGAAGTAGGAAGTTCTGGAGTTTTTTAGTTGAAGTTCGTAGCTTTTGCATCTTGAAGTTTTTAACTTTTGAACGTGAACCCTTCAACTTTTGAACTTCGACTATTCAACTTTAACTCGTCAACTTGGAAACGTACATTTTTGAACATTCGAACTTCAACTGTTGAACTTGAACTCTTCAACTATTGAAGTTCAACTCTTTAACTTTAACTTGCAACTTTGAAATGTAAATTTCTAAAGTTAAATTTTTGAGCTTCAACTGTTTATCGTTTGAACTTTGACTTGTCGATGTTGAAACGTAAATTTCTGAAGTTGAACTTTTAAGCTTCAACTCTTTATCTTTTGAATTTTAACTATTGAACTTCAACTTTTGAATTAAAACTTGAATTAACTTGAACTATATGACCTTTGAACTTTAACTTGAAGTCATTAACTATTGAATTTTGATTACGATTCGTTGAATGAATGATTAATTTTGGGGCATTGTCATAATATTGATTCACCTGACGCTCCGTTAAATCCAAAGCGACTGCAATTTCATAACGACGTAATCGTGTCAGATAATTGCTGTGTGCGAACTCATACTCCAGATGTTGAATCTGTTGTTTCGTGAATGCGGTTCTCTCCTTCCGAGGTTTCTCATTGGTTAATCTCTTCCCCACTTCTGGAATTGAACCATATTTTTTATTTAGTTTTACATGAGACGCACATTACATTTTGAGTTTAACCTGAGGGAAATTTCAAGTTTAAATTGTGGGAAATATCAAGTTAAAATTGAAGGAAATTCCAAGTTTTTAATTGTGGTCTTGTATTAGGGATTGCAAATCAATTTCCACCTTCCATAGGTATTGCAAATCAATTTCACCCTTTCTCAAATCAATTTCAAGCGTTCAGAGGTATTGTAAATCAATTTCAAGCATTCAGGAACGTATTGCAAATGAATTTCTTTGAAAATGAATTTTATTTGAAAATGAATTTCAAGGAGGTACTGCTAATCAATTTCGATCTTTTATAGGGTTTGCTAATTAATTCCAAGTATTCAGAGGTATTCCAAAGCAATTTCAGCATTTTGCAAATCAATTTCAAGCATTTAAGGAGGTACTGCTAATCAATTTCGACCTTTTATAGGGTTTGCTAATTAATTCCAGGTATTCAGAAGTATTCCAAAGCAATTTCACCATTTTGCAAATCAATTTCAACTTTTCGCAGGTATTGCAAACCAATTTCCCCTTCAGCAATTCAATTCCAAGCATGTCGGCGCGCGCTGTCGTTTTGTTTATGGCGGTATCATTTTCGATGCGTCATCGACAAGTTGCAGCCGCGGTTCCTGGCAAACGTGCCGCTCTCTCGCGTAATGGAAGTTGCTAGAATCGCAGGATGATCTGCGATAATGTAGAGAGAAACGTGGTCGGGCTCTTAGCTTTGCTTCTGTGCCGCTATCGTGACCGTAATTGCTCACTGACGTCAATCAACGGTGGCTTACACGATCTCAATGACCACCAGCTGTCGAAATTTGATCCAACCAGAATCCCCGCTCGTCATCCCAATCATTGTTAATTATCTTGTTATTAATAATACTCCAGAAGTTACTTTTGTTTATTTATTCCATTTAGAATGAGACCAACCAGCAATTTGTACGCTAAATAAAACTAATTTGATTTTTATTAATTAATTTAATTTTGGTTTCAATCTTAACTTCGTTAAATATTAAAATTTACTGCTGTTAATAATTGTATTAATAACTGAATTCAGTTTTCAATCTAATCTTCGTTAAATATTCAAATTTATTGTTTTTAATAATTGAATTGATAATTAATTACTCAATTAATCAGGATGATTACTGATTATGTTAGTCAATTATTAATATTAATAATGTTACTAAATTATTAATATTAATAATAAATCTTAACAATAATAAATATTAAAATAATATATATATAATTACATAATCATCATTATTATATTTATTATTCTAATTAGTATATATAATAGCTAATTTTAATTTTATTAATTAATTAAATTCATTTTGAAATCTTGTCATCATTAAATACTAACCCTTAGCACTCGAGTGGTGAGTCACCGCTAAAAAATTACGATAGCATTATTCAAAATATTGTTTAGAGTATTAAATATCTTGGTAGCTAATCAATTACTAATGTAAGTATCGTATTAGATGTTACATCATTTTCATATCATAGAATGGAATTATTCTAAGACGGAAGAAATTTTCGAGTTAGAATAGCTCCGAGTGCAAAGAGTTAAAATTTAACTAGAAAAATTGAAAAATTGTTTTTCGATGTTCTCTGGATTGGCCTTGAAAATGGATATTTTAAACAAAAATTAAATAAAAATATCGAAAAACATCTTCGATCGACTTCAGGTACTCTAATAACAAATATTACCTAATATTTAATGTTTACAGCAATGTTTGACCGAATTTTATTTAATCTTATTTCCATTAGGCTTCAGACATTAATTAACAATAATTTTCTCCAGCTTCGCAGCTGGACAAGAAAAGCAGTTGCGGATCAGAAAAATATTTAGACTACCGCGTGCTTCATTGTAACCATATTGGCGACAGTAAAGCCATCACACGAGGCTATCAGAAGTTAATTACCAACATACTACCTAATAACAGCGTTCTCTCGTCACCAATGCTCGTCGCGCCCTGCGAATATTGCCACAAGTGACATTTAGCTTCGTCCCCGGCGTTCTGCACAGTATTTTGAAGATAAGGAACCTCCCACGCACGAAACATCGTGGTGGTGATTTCGCGGTCTTGAGTTTTTTCGGAAATTATGTCCTCCCCTCTGTCTAGGTAATGAAAATCCTCTTTTTCAGTGTTTTCGTTGTAGTATTGCTCCCATCTAATTGTACATAATAGAAAGAATAATGTTAAAAACATTCAGGGTTATTGCAGATTGATTTCTCTATTTTGCGCATCAATTTCAAGCATTCAGGGAGGTATTGCAAATTAAATTCTACCTTTTATTGGCATTGCAAATTAAATTCAACCTTTTATAGGAATTGCAAATCAATTTCAATTTTTTATAGGTTCTTTCAATCAATTTCATCTTTTGCATATCAATTTTCTCACCCTTTTCCAAGTCAAATTCGCCATTTTACAAATCAATTTTAAGCATTCAGAGATGTACTGCAAATTAATTTCAACAATTCAGAGATATTGCAAATCAATTTCAAGCATTCAGAGAGGTATTGCAAATCAATTTCAACCATTCATAGGTATTGAATATCAATTTCATCCTTTTGTAACTCAATTCGAAGCATTCAGAGGTATTGCAAATCAATTCGAATCTTTCTTAGGTATTGCAAATGAATTTTAATTTTTTGCGAATCAATTGCACCCTTTTTGCAACTTAAATTCCCCATTTTACAAATTAATTTCAACCCTTTGCAAGTCAACTTGAACTGCTAACGGTGCACAATCGTGATCGGCAAGGATATGAAATTGATACTATACCTCGTACGATACTTGAATGTTCAGCAATTGATGTTTACCTGTTCATCCTCTCATTGTTTTGCTCGAAAGAATGCGGGGGGCCATTTGCAGCGAAAGGCAAAATCGTTTCGCCATGGCCATTCGTCGACGTAGACATGTTGCAAATATTCGATAAATTATTCCAAAACTTCCAGTTGCCAGGACAACAAGAACTCTGGAAGTTTAGTTGAAGGTACGGCGGGGAGGGGAGTATTGTTTCTAAAGTATTCTCCAAAGATACTTCTTCGTGCTGTTCCATTTTCTCTGGAACAGAATCAAATGTTGTTCGATTTCTATCAAACCAGATTTGAAAGTTGAATTACAATTGAATTGAACGAATCAACTGAATTTCGAATTGCCAAATAATTGAATACAGTGTAATTGAATTAATTTGCAATTAGAATTCCTCAAGCATTTCAATTTAATAAGAAACTAGAGTTGGGAATTAAATTGCGATTCAATTGAACAAAACTACTGAATTTCGACTAGTCAAATAATTGACTACAGTGTAATTAGAATTCGTCAAGTATTTCAATTGAATAAGAAACCAGAGTTGGAAATAGAATTGTGATTCAATCGAATTTCGAATTGCCAAATAATTGAATACAGTGTAATTGAATTAATTTGCAATTAGAATTCCTCAAGCATTTCAATTTAATAAGAAACTAGAGTTGCGAATTGAATTGCGATTCAATTGAACAAAACTACTGAATTTCGACTAGCCAAATAATTGAATACAGTGTAATTAGAATTCGTCAAGTATTTTAATTGAATAAGAAACTAGAGTTGGGAATTGAATTGTGATTCAATCGAATTTCGAATTGCCAAATAATTGAATACACTGTAATTGAATTACTTATCTAATTAGAATTTGCGAAGCGATTCAATTGGCACTCAAGACTGCTCTGATACTTATGAAAGTTTATCAGTTATTTTACATCACATTGAAAAGGGAATTGAAACGAATCAAGTTTGAAAAGCTTACTTTTCCTTCGCGGTTTTATTTCCTGGCGACTTCTCACTTAATTGTTTTATTTCCTGGCAGCTTCTCTCACTTTTAATTATTTTTCAACTGGCCAGCACGTTATAGTGGTAACACTACCGTCAGATCGAGTACTACTTGTGAACCGTCTTAGCACTAACTCGGAAATGTTAAACTAGCAGACGTTAAGGCACTCCGATAGGCTGCTGGAAATCAGGGTAGACGTGTGGCTGGAAAACGACCGAGTTGTGGGAGGAAAGCCGAACGTTTTTCTGGACAAATTCATCTTGTCCAAACTAATCTTAATTACTCGAGGGATCACTATGAACTGACATATTTATTTCGTAGGTAGAATTTATATTGTATCATTGCAGTCTGAATTTCAGTTTATCCATTCGAGTTTTAATATGAACAGTAAGAAAGTTATAATGAATTGAGTAAATATTATTAGAATTAAAATTTTAATATTATAATATCACAATTTTACGATTTTACAACTTGACAATTTTAGAATTTTACAATTTCTTTATACTATAATTTTGTATAATTTTACAATTCTTTAACTTTAGAATTATGCCATTTCACAATCTTACAATTCTACGAAGTTACAGTTTTAAAACATCAAAATTATACACTTTTTTAATATTATAATTACACAATTTTTTAATATTATGATGTCACAACTCGACAACTTTTCAATACTATAATAACACAATTCTTCAGAATTCTACAGTTTTAGAATTTTAAAGTTTTACAATTTCACAATTCTTCAATATTATGATTTTACAATTCTTCAACATTAGAATTCTACAATTTCACAATCTTACAATTCTACGCCATTACAGTTTTACAATTTCTTAATATTATAGTTTCACATTTTTAAAATTTCACAACTTAACGACTTTAAAATTTTACAGTTTCACAATTTCACAACTTTTAAATATTATGATTTTACAGTTCTTCAACTTTGGAAATCTGCAATTTTACAATCTTACAATTCCATGACATCACAGTTTTACAACTTCAGAATTTTACAATTTCACAACTTAACAAGTTTAGAATTTTACAATTTCTCAATACTATAATTTTTTAATTCTTCAACTTTAGAATTCTGCAATTTCACAATCTTACAATTCTACGCCATTACAGTTTTATAATTTCTTAATATTATAGTGTCACAATTTTATGGTTTTACAATTATATAATTGTAATTAATAAACAGGGAGAAAAGAGAAATGTGTGGGGCTACATCCCTCGCATCCTAGAGCTTCCTCTTCTCCGCAGGGTCTCGCAACCTTAGTTAGTCACGGCTATTGTTCAGCTTCCTTTTCCAGCTAATTTTTAGCTGCAACGCTGCGTCTGCCTGGGAAATAAGTTGTTTCTCGATGTAATTCGAACGTGTTCCTAACAGGAAACGAAGTTCCGTGAAATACGAGAAACGTTCTAGGTGCCACGCAGTCTGCGACGACGCACCCCCCAGGAGATATTTCATCTTCCCTTCTCTGCCCTCCTGAAAAACATTCACCAATATTATTTGTTATTCTTTTCCTTTGGCATAGCAAACGATGATTGGTGAATGTATGAGAAATGTGTTTCCAAAAGCATCGAGTGTGAACTTGTTTGTATTTGTTGAAACACTAAGATTTATTACTAGATGCAATTTGAAAATTAAATAAATAAATTTTGAATTTTTCAAGTTTGGAAGTTCAGAATTTTCGAATTTTACGAAGATAGAATTTCACAATTTTTCAATATTATATAATTTCACAATTTTAGAATTTTTCAGTATTATAATTTCACAATTACATTTTTTCAGTATTACTTTTTACAATTTGTCAGTATAATAGTTTCTCAATTTTACAATTTTAGAACGTTAGAACTTTGCAAATCCACAATTTTTTGATATTATAGTTCCACAATTTTACACTTTTAGGACGTCAGTACTTTGCAATTCCACAATTTCCAAATTTTCAATATTATAGTTTCATAATTTTTCAATTTTAGAACCTCAGAATTTTTCAATTTCAAGATTCATCAATTGTACAACATTACAATTTTACAAATTTACATCACAATTCAATTCGGCAACTTTGCAACTCTGGAATATTACAATTTTACAACATGTTTTTCTGTTTATTGTAATTCATCATAAGCTGTAAATATTCACACGACAGTGGACATGTGCGACTCGATCCTGCAAGATAAAGTTCCCATGAAGAGTTAGTTGCCTGGATTTCTCATCAACGCTGAAGAGTCTCGCCTACGATGTCACTGGGTTAGAAGCTGTGTAAGTATTTTTCATAGCTATTCAAAAATCATCAACTACAAAGGCTATGCCCGGGTTTGGTAGTGAAATTCGCCCCCAGCGGGATTTAAAAATCAAAAGGATTAATTTAAGGATTCTATTCAAAAAGACCCTTCTCTGCCAAATTTCAGCCCCATATCTCATCTGTAAGGGTAGTTATTGAGACAAATCGAAAAACCAGTTTTTGGTCGGATTTTCCTATTTATTGACAATTAAAAATTCTGATAAAAATCTGACACATTTCGGATACTAAGCCACATATTAGATATCAATTCCAGATTTTCCGTGACAATCTTTAGCTGTAAAAAAAACTAAAACCACGAAAAAAAACCGCAAAAATGCAGATTTCATATAGAAATCTTAAGTTGACTATCACAGTTTTAATTTATCAGTGAGCTTTTACCGTAAGTACAGTATTTTTTTATCCATAAATGTCCCAAAAGTCTGACCTGTAAATGTCCCAGATTTATCCTCACTACTGCGGAGTGTGCCCTCTTGAGGAGCCAAGAAGCTCGAGAGGTTTCGGTCGTCAATAAAATGACACTATGCGACTTGGGTATATCAATGAGCCCGCCTAATCGGAATTTCCAACTTCTTTATTTTCCAATAATTTTTTATGAGATTTCAATGACCATATGATATTTTTCTAATAAAAATCGTACCAAATATGATATAATTCCGATGATATTTACAGTCATATGACAGTCGCCGCACAGTGGTCCCGGAGCCCGCTTTTTGTGGCCAAAATTCAGTTTTACGACTTTCAAATTTCAACAAAATTTTTTTCCCTCATAATAAGAACACTTTAAAACCTCGAAATTCTAAATATTAGGTCTTTGGAATAGCTTTCCGAGCGGATATAGCGTTTGAAGTTCACAATTATGAAATTGGAGGTACAACTAAATAGTTGAATTATTCTTTACACACTGCTAAAATGAAAATTTGTACTATATTTTCGTATGCGTGAGCAGGTATATTTCAGTTATTTAATGGTAATATAAGCATGTTTCAATCAATATACGAAGAACATAAAGTTAAGTGCACACAATGTAAACTTTAGGTAGAGTTTTAAAAAAATGTTGCAAAATGTTAGCATTCAGACTTGATTTTTCTGAAAGTTTAGACCTTCAACATACAGGGTGTCCCAAAATTCCTCCCAGTCCGGGAAATGGGAGATTCCTTGGGCCATTTGAAGCGACATTTTCCTTTACAAAAATGGCGTCGTCAGCTTTGTTTAGACGCGACTCTCTGCGTCTCTTTCTTTCACATATGCTATCTTTCCTCGCGCCCGAAACCTTAATTGTCTATTACACAAGTAAATATCATCCCGACAAAAACATCCTGTAAACAGGAGCCAAGTTCTCTATGGCCGTAAAAAGTTGTGAGATCAAACAAAATACGGCCAAGTTCGTTAGCTCACAAATTCCTCTTACAATACTGAAAAAAGCGTTTGTAAAAATTAGTTTAAAAGAACGCTATTTAAGTTTTAAAGAGTTACATGGAGGGCCAAATTATTCATACTTGGCCGCTACCAAACATCTTTCATGGCCATTGGTTTAGAAAGTAACGGCCAAGTATGAATAATTTGGCCCTCCATGTAACTCTTTAAAAATTAAATAGCGTTCTTTTAAACTAATTTTTACAAACGCTTTTTTCAGTATTGTAAAAGGAATTTGTGAGCTAACGAACTTGGCCGTATTTTGTTTGATCTCACAACTTTTTACGGCCATAGAGAACTTGGCTCCTGTTTACAGGATGTTTTTGTTGGGATTTCATCTATTTTTGTTTAAATATTAAAAAAACTATATACGTCATGTGGTTCGGCATACACTATGTACTTCGGATACGGCCTTCTAAAAATTTCGTTATTTTCGCGGTAGGAAGCACCGTTCCCGAGATACAGCCATTTTTTAAGACTAGCTCGGCTGACCATCCCCACCACTTAAGTTACGCTTTTTTTAAGGTGTAAAATTTCAAAGTTCATTATTTCAAACTTTGGTTTTACAAGTTCTAATTTGTACAAGAGTCCATGGTTAAATTCAATTTAAAAAGAAAAAAATTTTTTTTTAAATTAAAAAAAGTAAAATTTCAAACTTTGATAATTATTCCTTTGGTTGTGTGTTATGGTGGACCTATGTTCCAAATTTCAAGCTTCTAGGTCAATGGGAAGTACCCAAAAGGTTTTGATGATCTGTCAGTCAGTCAGTCAGTCAGTGACAAATTTAGCGATTTTTGTGGTCCTATATCTCGGAACCTACTAATGTTGGAAGATTAATGTTTTGCCAATATTGAGACATGATAGCACTTAATAAGTGTACGAAATTACATCTCTCCATCTGCCTCCAGTTCCGAGTTACAAGCCTCTAAAAAACGGCCAAGTTGTTTCGTGTAAAAGGAGGTAGTGCGAGAACTTGGCTGGTGCACTACCGTGCACCTAGATCCAGATGCAATGTAAAATCAATTTTGTATGCAATGTGAAATCAATTTTAATACAGTGTAAAATCAATTCAAATGCGACGTAAAATTAATTTAGAGTGCAATGAAGAATCAATCAATTGGAATGCAATGTAAAATGAATTTTGTATGCGTAGTAAAATCTATTTTAATTCAGTGTAAAATCATTTCAGATGCAACGTAGTAGAATCAATTTTAATACAGCGTATAATCAATTCAGATGCCACATATAATTAATTTAAAGTGCAATGTTAAGTGAATCTAGATGCAACGTAAAAACAATCTTGAATGCAATGTAAATTCAATTTGAATGCAATTGAAATCAATTTTCAATGTAATGTAAAATCATTTTTAAATTTAAATAACACCGTAGGGAGAGTTTCCCTAGTACCGGACACTTAATGTTTTTCTTAAACAAATAAAAGGAATATTGATTTATTTTTATTTCTTTTGCATTAATTACAAGATAACATTAATATAGGTCATTGATTTAGAGTGAGTCAAGAATGGCCCCTAATATCGGACATTGTAAACATGTGTAAATTAACACATAATACTTTTAAAATAATTTACAATGATCACAAATATATTTATCGAAACATTCAGGGATGTCGGCACAAGCTTCTTGAGCCCATTTTTGGCATTTTGAGCACTGTATCCAGTCCTCATTATTGGTTTCCAAAGAAACCACACAAACTGTCTCCTCGTTTGTATTTTCCGGTTTCACTGCTCAAGTTTTCTTTATTTTATTTTTTCTATTTCGTTGTTTTAAAGTTACATTTCAAATTCTTCTTTTCTTCTCTTATCCGTTTTTTATTTTCTTTTTCTTCGACCAATAATTTATGAGATTGTGAAGTAAGAACTTCACTCTTTTCTGATTTTCTTTTTCTTGATTCTGATCGCTTTTTTGTTGCATCAGGCAACGGAGACAATTTTAAAATAGATTTATAAATATCAGTAGCAGAGGTACTAGGTGGATGCACGTCCAATGTTTTTGGACTTTTCTCACTACGAACTTCGAATGTTGAAGACGTCTCAGTCGTAACCTTAATAAGGTTTTGTTGATCTCTTCTTTCATCTAACGAAATATCTGTTAAATCAGAAGATAAATAATTCAGATCTGAAAATATGTTTCTATTGAGAGGATAAATGAGTTTGTTACTGTCCGATAATAGGGGACAATATTTTGTCCGATACTAGGGGACAGTGAACGCACTGAAAAATAATATTTTTCTGAAAAGCAGTTCACTTTATAGAAAAAACAAAATGTACTTACCAGAATTTACAATAACACTGATCAGATGTCTTTTATTTACGACAATTTGATAGATATAACACTTTATAATTTATACGGTACACTGCTTTCACGTCGAACGCTAACAGTCGAATGATTTTAATGGCTTTGTTCACGCGACAGAAACGTGCAATTTCCGCACGTCGTTTGTTTTAGCCTTTCCTTTGTTTTGACGGTTAAAACGACTTTGTTGCATTTCAGATTATTGAGATACAGCTGATGTCCGATACTAGGTGCCGTCCGGGGCTAGGGGAACTCCCCCTAATATTTAATTCAGGTACGATGCAACGTAAAATTCGTCAACGAAGATTCGTTTCTCGAAACTTTCGCAAACAATGGCGACACCATCGTAAGGGTGACTGAAAGGGAGTCGATTGCATTGATGTCCAGAAGCGGAGTCTTTATCCTGTTTGTATGGGAAGCAATTTTGTTGATGAATAATAAGAAAGTTAAAGAAAAATAAAAAAAAAAACGTGATAAAAACAAGGGAAAAGGATGGTTCGAATGAAAGATGTGTGGGTTCTACGGTGGTGTATCTACGCGGTCGTTGGGAATTAGTGGCCGTCTGCTGGCCGGGCAGGTATTGCAAGCAACCTGTGTGGCACGAGAACGGGGCCCTCTCTTCTCATATAATGAACGACTTCGAAGAACGGCAGTGGCATTGACCTGAATCTATTAGGGCTTTGGTTTGGCGGTATTATAACTGGCCGTGAATCAATCCCTTACTTAGCAACATTCGCGGACCACACGAAACTCTGTATGGCTCATTATGCCGGGCCTTGTTCCACGCGGCACGGCGCGGCGCTTCGAGTGCCAGTCTCTCGACCGAGAACTTCATTCTTCAACCGTTCTCCTCCTCTTCTCCTTTCTTCCTGCGGTCCTTCTCGGCAGGCTCTATTATCAGCGTGCAGGGTGATTTTCTGGGAACTGGGACAGCTCGCTAGATGGTTTTTTTAATTCGGTGGAAATAAAAGAAATTCATGGAGGAAATTCTTTTTTATAGTGTGGCATTTGGAATTTGTAATAACTGGAAATTTACACTTTTAAAAATGTAAAAGTTTTGAACCTTCTGCAAAGCTATTTCAACCTTTTGTAGCCTTTGCAAATCAACTTTAATATTTTACAGGTTTTGTAAATCAATTTCAATCTTTTGCTAATCAAATTGAACCTTTTGCAAACCAGTTTCAGACTTTTATAGATTTTGCAAATCAAATTGAACCTTCTGCAAATCAGTTTTAACCTTTCATAGGTTTCCTAAATCAATTTCAACCTTTCATAGGCTTTGGACATCAATTTTAATATTTTATAGGTTCTGCATTTTAATTTCAATCTTCTACAGGTTTTGTATAAATGAATTTCAATCTTTTATAAATCAAATTAATCCTTTTGCAATTCAAATTGAACGTTTTGTAAATCAGTGTCGATCTCTTATAAGCATTGCAAGTCAGTTTCAACCTTTTACAGATTTTGTAAATCAATTTCAACCTTTCGCTAATCAAGTTAAACCTATTGTAAATCAAATTGAACCTTTTGTAAACCAGTTTCAACATTTTATATATCAGATTGAACCTTTTGCAAATCAGTTTCAATCTTTTATATATCAGATTGAACCTTTTGCAAATCAAATTGAATCTTTTGGATACGAGTTTCAACCTTTTACAGGTTTTCCAGAGCAATT
Source organism: Lasioglossum vierecki (assembly GCA_028455595.1). Taxonomy (NCBI): domain Eukaryota; kingdom Metazoa; phylum Arthropoda; class Insecta; order Hymenoptera; family Halictidae; genus Lasioglossum; species Lasioglossum vierecki. The sequence continues at coordinate 23,893,616 of CM052337.1, forward strand.
TCAACTTTCTGCAAATGAAATTGAACCTTCTACAAATTAATTTCAACCTCAAAATTATATCTTACGGGCTCGGTTCACTCTTCAACCTAACAACTCCCATAATTGCGTTCATTATCACCTTGAACATTCACATTAACAATTAGTTTAAGCAACTTGAACCTAATTCGCTGTAACAATTCAACGTAAATTCCAAGTGCAACGTAATGCAATTAGTCAATTCAATTCCAGCGTTATATAAATTATCACACCTCCTAAAATTATCGAATGTAGATCATTTAGGGAGAATGGTCTCCCTAGATCATCTCCGAAGCTGATTGTCCCTGATTATGACTGCCGTGTTTGGGTGTGTTTCCTTAGGTAGACCAAGGAGGAAAGCAATCCCGAGCGCTGGTGTTGTGCGCGGACAGGACCCTTTCCGAAGTTAATGATTCGATCATTGAGATGGGTAGCAGAGAGCCAGAAGAGAGAAGTAGCCCAGGGTGGTGGAAACGAATGGCGTGGGTCGGAGTAGTAGGAGAAGTGCCAGCCTTCCAAGGAGAGAGGAGAGGAGCGGCGGCCCGGTGCAGAAAAGTAAGCTCGATCCCAGTTCGAACGGTTCGCCGCGATCTTTCCGTCTCTGATTTAGCCGTTTCGCGTGCAATTGGATCTCGCGCGCGCGCCACGAAACACACGCTTTCTCCGTCTCGAAGACGACCACAAAGAGCCGAGAGGACACACCACCGTCTGGGATTCTCTGGGACCGACAGCAACCCACTTCCGCTGCTCTACCGGTTCCCGTTTCCTCTTTGTCATCGAATCCGCACGGAAGCGATCCGCGATCACCACCCGGAAGTCTTTCGCTACCCCCTGGCAGCAGCGTCATGTCTCCAATTAGGGCACACGGCCGGCTGCGAACTGTCAAATCACCCACTCGTTTTCCGACCTGTGATATCATGAAAAGTACGTATTAAGTATGTGTAGTGCTGTTTGCTTGGTGGAAGGGCTGATTTAATGGTAAATTTTTCATGGGTGCCAGATTCACGTCAGAGGAGATACTTTGTTTTATGTTAATTGCTCATATACCGGAAGACCGTTGATTGGATTTTACGTGATTATTGTGGGATGGAAAGAAGTGTAGAGATGATCTTCTTTTACTTTGGAATTGTAAAGAGAGGGTCAGTCGCGATAGGAATTTGCGATATTACCAGAATTTACAATGTTACTTCGCAATATTTACAATATTAACAACTGCGATATTTGCAATATTTAAACTGCAATGTTTCCAATATTAAAACTGGAATATTCCAAATATTTACACTATCCAAACTGTAATGTTTGCTATATTTACAATATTAACACTGCAACATTTACAATATTAAAAACGCAACATTTACAATATTAAAACTACAGTATCTGCAATATTAAAACTGCAATATATACAATATTCAAACAGCATTATTTGAAATATTCAAATTGCAATGTTTGCTACATATACAATGTTATCACTGCAATATTTACAATATTGAAACTGTAACATATTTACAATATTTTAATTTACTTACAAACTGCAATTTATTTACAATATCAAATGTGTGATATTTACAATATTAAAACTAGAATATTTGCAATATTTACAAGATTTAGTTGCAATATTTACAATATACAAACTGCAATATTTACAATATTACTTTATAATATTCATTGATAATATTTACAATATTTAGAAGATTTTTTTCAAATATCTATTTGCAACTTTACAATACTTAATTGCATTATTTACATGATTTATTTGCTATATTTGCAATAGTTACTAAGAATATCTTTTTACAATATTTTTAAGTTTTATTTTCAATATTTATTTACATTTTGACAATATTTAGTTGTAATATTTACAGGATTTAGTTGCAATATTGACTATAGTTACTTACAATATGTATGTACAATTTTTAGAAGAATTATTTCCATCATTTATTTCCAAGGTTACAATATTTTGTAGATTTATTTCCAATATTCATTTGCAATTTTACAATATTTACAGGATTTCATATCGCGATGATTGTTTTGAGAGTGCATCACGTACGATTTTCCCAGCTATTTCGACAGGATCGAATGGCATTTTTACGATAGTAAACAATAGGACCAATGTTTCGACTCAAGCGCTGAGAATCGAAAGGCGACGCAAGAACCGCGCTACAAAGTTTAGCGCATTAATCACGCATAGTGTTAGAGCACGCCGGTTGAGTGCGTGATCCAGAACCAGATCTATTAGCCTGCTGTGACATTTAGCCGTCGATGATTATAGAATTGTATGATTTTATAATTACAGAACTGTATAGTTACAGAATTGTATGATTGTATGATTGTAGAATTGTATGATTATAGAATTGCATGATTGTAAAATTATATGATTGTATAGTTATAGTATTGTAGATTTTTATGATTGTACAATTTTAGAATTGTAGAATTATAGAATTATAGAATTATAGAATTATAGAATTACAGAATTATAGAATTATAGAATTATAGAATTATAGAATTATAGAATAACAGAATTATAGAATTAGAGAATTATAGAATTGTAGAATTGTAGAATTGTAGAATTGTAGAATGGTAGAATGGTAGAATGGTAAAATTGTGTAACTGTTTGATTGTAGAATTGAAAACTTGTAAAATTCTGTAGTCGTAATGTAGTAAAGTTATAATGTCGCGAAATTGTAAAATTATAAAGTTCTAAAGTCTGCAATGGTAAAATTCTGAGTTCTAAAGTCTGAAATTGTAAAATTCTAAAGTTCCAAAGTTTAAATTTATTACATTCTAAAGTTCGAAAGTTCTAAAGTCTGAAAATAGTAAAATTCTAAAGCTGTAGAATTGCATCCAATTTTCCCTGGAACATATTCTCATCGATTTGCACAAATTTCTTATCTATTTCAATCTGATTGTGTAAAAGTTATCGTAGGAGAACGTTCGCTTACAGTTCTAATAGGTACATTTCCCAAACTAAATCGAAATATCGAACGAGAAAGAGAGCGCGCGCGCTGCTCGTTCGGTTGTAAAACACATGTTAATCTCATTAAATTCTTGTGTAGAATGGTGGCCTTGGTGGTTACTTTTGCCAGGATGCCTGGCATCCTGGACGAGATACATCGAAGAGTATGACGCCATCAGAGTGGCCAGATGCGATGCCCGTTGCGGAAGAAATTACACCGACGAGGTAACTATGCGTCGCACGATTAATAAACTATATTATTAATCATCCTGGATAATAACTGTACAGCGGATATATCTTCATGCAGGATGAAATACTTTCTTATTATATTTAATAGAGGTTGACAATTATGTAACAGTATTTTTACATTCTCAAAATGGTTGATTGGGCTATCCTATCACAATTTCATTTTTTAACCATTGATTTTAGAATGAAAAATTGTGAAATAATTCACAATAGTGTACACCATTAAATCGAACGTTCATGAATTTTTTTAGCAATTTTTTGTTCGGAGAACAGAAGAAATAAATCATAATTCGTGTGTAACTCTAACCTAGGTAGTGAGATTGGGTTATCCTATCAAAATTTTATTTTTTAAAGATTGATTTTTGAATAAAAAATTCTGAAATAATTCACAGTCGTGTATGCTATTACATCGAAGGTTCATGAATTTTTTTCGTAACGTTTCTCCTAATATTTTCGTAATTTCGCATTAATTTGTTAATTAAGTTCGTGAGATTTTCTTGTCTAAGAATCAAATTTCTCTCAGAAACCACCTCGGTGATCGGAAATTTCATTACGTTAATAAATCAACCAGTATTTGTTATTGCACATGGACAAAGTCGCAGGTACAGCTAGTATATTATACATAATAAATATAAATAAATGTACCAAGAGGATTCGCCTATCGTCTCGTAAGATTTTTCATTATCCACAGGAGAAGGGGATCAAGTTGTTTCTCGAACGGACTGCGTCCCAATTAATTTGGTAATTTTCATAAGTGATAGGCCTGGATGTGGTCCCCTCGATTGCATATCCATGCAACCGGGTTGTTAAGTTATATCGTAAAATTGCCGAGTTCGATCTGAAAAGTTGCGCGGCTTGAAATTACGTTGGCATTTACTGCGCGACTTCCCTTATTTATGACAATTCACCTGGTAGCAAAATGTAATTGGCGTCGTTCGAACTGCCAAACATTTACCATTTAATATGGCTTACCTGCGCGTCGCGTCCAACTGAAATCACCCCGGGTAAAACATTACAAAAATCTCGCAACCGCGATTATGCTCGCGCCACACCCACTCCAATTAACTTCGTCGGACTTGTACGATATTTTCCATATCGTTAATAATTACCACCTGAATAATAATTATATAATATTATATTATATTACATATAGATTAGAAGGGAATATATAGAATAGATAGAAATATTGATTATTGTATTATTTATTATAGTAAATGTAAATTAGAACGGGATATGTAGAATGGATAGAAGTATTGATTATATTAGTCATTATGTTATATATTAATTAGAATAGAATAGATAAAAGTGTAGATTATATTATCATATTATTAAAATTATATTATTATAGATTATATATTTCTATTTAACAGATATTCTAAATATTCTAAATAATATTTCTATCCACACTAAATATGATATAGACATTATATACATTATAATATAATACTGTAATATTATAAAATCGTATAATGTTAATAGAATTTATAGCACTTTCTATTTTATGTTGCAGTGTATGGAAAATTGCTTGGAGGCCAATTACACGAAACCTGGTTACTGCCCCGACCAGGCATCTCTGTCACCGTTCGAAGCTGCTTGTTTAATAGCCTGCGTCGATGACTCTCGTTGTCCGGATTTAGCAAAGTGCTGCAAACACGACTGCGGTGTGACTTGTGTGAACCCGATCGGCTTGGACAATGGAACTGGTGTGCAACTCGATTATCTTATTATTACACTTGCGAGTTTTTATGATTACGAAATCAAAATTGCTTATACATAGAGATCGCAACAATTAGAAACTAAATTAGAATGTTATTTCTCTTGTAATATTCTTAAGTTGTCGGTTTGCTAAGGCGTAGAGATAATATCCTGACGAGTTATTTAACAAATTTATTTCTTTGGGTATGTACCGAATTCAGCCTTTTGTAAAATAATGTGAAATTTATTGACACGAGTTTGCAGAGAGTGTATTTCGCTCATGAAAGAGTGAAATTGAATAGCAAAAGGGTCAATTTAATATGCAAAGCCTTTAAAAAGGTTCAATTTAATTCGAAAAAACTATAAAACGATTATAATTGAATAGAAAAGCTTCAATTTGACTTGCACAGCCTCTAAAGCAATTTTAATTTAATAGAACAGCTTCAATTTTACTTGCAAAGCCTCTAAAACGATTATAATACTATAGAAAAGTTTCAATTTGATTTGCACAGCCTTTAAACCGATTGTAATTGAATTCAAAAGCTTCAATTTGATTAGTAAAGCCTCTAAAATAATTTTAATTTGATAAAAGAGGCTCAATTTGATTTGTTGCAAAGCCTCTAAAAGAATTTTAATTGAATTGAACAGCTTTAATTTAATTTGCAAAGCCTCTAAAACGATTGTAATTGAATAGAAAAGTTTTAATTTGACTTGAAAAACATTAAATTTTACATGGAAATCCATCAGAACGATTGTGATGGAAAAGAAGTGATTCAAAACTTGTAAAAGGTTCAATTTAATCTGCAAACCCTATAAAACGAATATAATTCGATAGAAAAGGTACAATTTCAGTTACAAAGCTTGTGAAACGATTGTAATTGAATACGAAAGGTTCAATTTGATTGACAAAGCGTGAACATGCTATTTTACCATACCGAAACCTTGTCGCCAATCATTTCAGGCTTACCAGAAGTGCCAGAAAACCTGCAAATCCGGCAACAGAAGAGCAATCTGGTTATTTTGACTTGGCGCGAGTCCGAAGCAGCGGACAACGACGTCAGATATCTGGTGGAGGAACGACATCTGCTCGGTCCGCGATACTTGCAGTCCAGACTGAGTTCTTGGACGGTGCGACACGTTTCGACGAAATCGCACGCGACTCTTCGGGCTCGCCTGAAAACTGGACATTGGTATCAATTCCGCGTGGCAGCCATCAACGGGAACGGTTCCCGCGGATACTCTCAGCCGTCCAGACCTTTCAAAACGAAAGGTGAGTCCTCGCAACGGGCATTTCGCATTCCTACGATCCGTGCCGAAAAGTTTCCATTTCAGAGACGTCGATGCGGATTTATACAGAAAACATTCACGTTTCAAAAGTATAAAGTATCATTCTAAACAGTTAAAACTGGCGGAGGAATTAAAAGGAGCTCGTTAAAGAGTGAACAAACGAACCGAATAATACAAGCATTCATGTATTATAACAGAGAAACGAGACAAGCGCCTCTAATGCACTATCGAAATTGCTCCGACCAAACTAAAGTTACCGACTCGCCGTTGCGCGGTGCGGTTCAATCTCGCCTGGACTTCAGAAAGAGCAAACACACCGAGTACGCCTGGTTCAGGATCTGAAACGTCGAGAAGGTCGGGTTTATTGATAGGATTGTTCGTTGGAAAGTTGAGAACGTCGAGAGGGGTCGACTCGGTCTCACCGACATGAAAGATGGCAGCGTCAAGTCTATACTCCGGAACCGAGACAACTGGCATTTCAATTTGGTAGCCAGGGTCATCGACATGACAGCCCGTTGCAGCGAGATATCGTGGTCGTACCATTTTCTATGGAACACGCTATCCATCATCGTTGTGCTCTGATCGAACAGATTACAAGTCGATATTAACAAACAATACAGCCGGACAACAGCGGCGACGTTGTGTTTGTGTTGTTATTATAGAAAACAAGAGACCGTACCGCTTCCAATAAATTTTGAATGCACAAGCACATCATGTACAACTGCATCAGTGCACCGCACGTGTACAACACAATGAAACCTCTTAACACAGCATCGGCACTCTGGAAATAATACATAAATCCAAGAAAAACAAACATCCGGAATGTAAAGAGACGGAGACATGTAAAATTACATACCGTTATCACCATAATGCTTAAGAAACAGAACCGGAAAACATTGTTTATGTACAGAGCTGCAATGTTCGGAGAGAATATCTGCTTCAATATGGCAGCCATCCTGCAACAGGCGCACAAACTTTCTTAGACAGACCGGCCATAATTTCTCGGAGGATTGCATCGAAACAACAAAACGCGGTATTCAATTGAATCATTTAGAACAGGACACACGCGGTAGGATCGTCAAACGCGTTCGCATTTTTACGAATAAACGATGCAACGTTCTACACCCAGTCAGCAAAGTCTGCCTCGAGCAAAAATTACGACCAAACGTTGGTTGGTGATGGCGCATTGCCAACGAAAAGTGGTTTCGGCGTGAAGCCCCGCTCCGTGCAGACGTCGGTCATTGTTCGCTGGGAATCTGACGGTAAATTTCGAAGTCAACGCAGGAACAGATGCCTCGGTGTTTGACTGGAAAGTTCGGAGGCGAAATTCCACAGCAAATCCAGGGCAGAACGAGGGCAGAGCTTGTCCTCGTTGCAGAGGGCAGATCGGTTCCGCCGAGAGCAAAACCGACCCAGCTGTCGGGGTGAATATCGGGAGAAATCGTTGTCGCGATTATTTTTCAGATTAGCAACGAGAAAACGCTGCGAACTTTCGTTTGAGCCCGATAGCATTGCGAAGGGAGTTCAATTGGTTCGATCTGCTTTCAGAGAATCTGCTCCATTCGAATCGGCGCGCGAAGACTCTATCGACTGATTGTAAACCGCAGGTTCATTTCCGATAGAAAATACCGCTCGAAACGTAAACGACGGGACTCGGTGTGCGAATCGAAACGCGGCATACTTTACTACTGTTTTGTGATGTCGAATGAGCAGTCTGACTTCCTGGGCGACTGCGTCCTTTGTCGAGGAGACGGAGTCCTTTTCCAGGATCGATAGGAACTTCAACTCGATGTAATTGTACTGAGCGGTCATCAAACGGATCCAGTGTATGGTGTACACGTCCAAGCTGGCCTTCCGAATAAAGGTGATAACTCCGCCGACCACCTGGAGCGCCGTGCCGGCGACAAAGATGGCCACGGAGAACGGCTCCTCCACCAGGATCATCGGCACTTGATAATCCGTGCAATGGAAATGGTTTTTATAGAATATCGCGATCAGTGGTAGCATCGTCCACGCGATGAGCGCGGCTGCGCTGCCGACAATATAAATCTGCTGAACTCTCATGATCGGCGCCAGCAACTCGGCCACGATTCTTCTCAGCATCGGATCGTCCGCCGCAAAAATCCTGTTCAGAGACCCGATCAGTTTATTCAGCGAGCCTTTGTTGCTGTATAAGATCGGCAAGAAGAAAAAGATGTCGAACGTCACTACCAAGTTCACCGTGCTGTCCCTCAACGCTTTCTCCTTCGGCACGTAGAATATACCAGCGACACAAGCGGCTAGATACGTCAGCTCGATCAACCAAACCATCGCCACGTATAGTTTCAAAGCAACAGGCATTTTCTTGTCCTCGCTTGTCACCGGGAGACAGTTGCCTGACAGCGTATTCATGAGAACGTTCCAGCGGTTCACGCTTCGGAAGTTCGTCTTCGTCTCGGGCTCGGCTCCCGCGAACTTTTCGAGAATCCGATCCATTACCGCACGCTGAAATCGATCATTCTAAATGAACTCCTCGCCGACGTTTCCTCGAGATCGGACGTCACCGTTGCCGCTTCCGCGAAGC